>JANQBS010000297.1:0-43718 GCA_033085395.1 Xanthoparmelia taractica | reverse complement strand
TCACGTAATATATTTATTAAAAACCCAATGGGAGTATGGGATATCTTATACCTTTCGATATGATATTCGAAAAACTAATCCCATACCATCAAATATACCACACCTTTCCGACCCGTAGATATGCCCCACTTATTGAGGACGATCCGCGCGTTTTTTTCGGCTTTCACAAGGTTACCTAGATAAAGGTGAGCGTATGCAAGCAGTGCTCTCGGTTTATTCTGCGATAATAATATATTAGAGTTACGAAATTGAAGTAGATTCTCTAATATTTTGCGGAATTCCGAGAACTACTTAAGATAATATAATAACGAGGCGAATAATAGGTCGAGACTTCGTCTTTCGCTGAAAGAGACCGAAGAAGTCTCTCACGTCTTTCGAAAATAATATATAGCTTTTTTATACTCTCTCTGCTTTTATAAAGCCTTATTTTACTCTATTATAAAGTCGAGAAGCTCGGGCGATAGGCCGTTACCTTCGTCACAATAGATCGCGAGCACTTTAGTCGTATAAGACGCTTATTTCTACTGCTCGAGAAGTCGCCAAAGCTAAACGATCGCGATTTCGAGATATTACCTAATTTTCGAGAATGCCTAGCCTCGTAGTAGTTAGACGTTTTTTAGGTGACTAATCGTACTGTCGTACGATACTTATTCGATATTTACGTAGGCGAGTTCGAATTTATTGCGGATTGTTCAGCTACGATCGGCCTCGTTTTGCGTTGCAAGGTGTGTTAAAAGCGATTCGTGAAAGTAGAGAATCTCTGCTTTCTCGTATTTAGATATCACACCTTACGAACGTAAGGCGATATATAGTTAAAGCTAAGCTTCGCGATTCTTTGGTCTCTTGAGTGTGATATCGTTATAAATTTTCTTTTCTTTCTTAAGTACCTATCGTATAATTTACTCTACTTCTTTAAATTGACGAGCATAAATCAATATTTTATCTTTTTAATAACTATAGCTAAGTCAAATCTTTTCTACGATATCTACGCTCACGCTATTATTTTTCGATTTCTTTTAATTAAATTTCTTATTTTTAAGTCTACTTAAAAGTTCGTATTATTTAATAGTCTTATTATATCTCTTATTAATCTTATATTTCGAAATAAGTTAACGTTCAAGCCTTTTAATAGTCTTATTAACTTTCGAGATCGCTTTACGATACTTATTAAGCTTAACACTAGCTTTTTCAAGCTTTATCTTTGTTCTCTTCTTCGTATTCTTAAGCTTAACGATCTTTAACTCAAGAGCGGAAATCCGTCGCTTAAGTAATAAAGTAGTTGAAAGTAATTTTACGATAAAAGAGTTTTAATCTCGATCTGGGCCTTGAGAATCATATTCTAATCGGATATTAGAGACTTTATCGCGTAATTCTTTTAAGGCGGTGAAGAGACGTTCGACGATTTTTGACGACTAAAATATAAAGAAGTCATAAAGCCTTTGATTTAGATTAGTATTACAAATCTCTTTGAGTTAACTATTAAATTAAGCGAATGCGAATTGATAGTAAGTATAATTAAAGTCTAATATCTTGATGGAGTTGAGTTTCAAACAAATAGCAAACGATGTAGAATTGTTAAAAGGATATAAGCAAGAAATGGCTGAAGTAAAAAGCTACCAGGTAGTTAGAATATATAAATCGATGGAAAATCCCTTCCCTCAAGCTCGATGGTAACATTGCTGAAATCCGCCTTGCCAAGCCTAGCAACGGGACCCAAGAGTGTGGCAGCGAGTTCCATGAACCCGTACGTTGTAACCTACTGACAGTGGACAGCCACATTATAAGCCACAACATGAACAGTATCACTGTAGCAAACGCCGGTGTGAATGAGTGTCAAGGCACTCTAGGGTTACATTGTTCTGCGTTGCACAGCCCTCCCGGGGTGCTTATGTAATCAATGAATTTATTAAGCCACGAGGCTGCGGCTCTCTCAGGCAGATTTGTCCGGGCTCTCTCCCTGCTGTGGCGCAGGTTATTCGGCAAGTTAGTAGGTTGCAGCCGTAGAAACATGTTCGATTCGATCTCTTTGCTGCAAGTGAGATTCAATTTCGTGCGTTGCCCCGCGTTTTACCCTACGTCATTTTTCGCCAGCTGAGGAGAGGATGTCGAATAAGGTAAGGCTACTGCGGTTTGAAGATGGGGAGGTAGGTGGATGGTGTAGGCGAGGGTGTATATTATGTTTTCGAGCTGAGGGTAAGGCTTATCGTTGTTGATTGGGGGGGGGGGGATTTTTTTGGTCTATGTAAGCTGATTTAGTTGTTGTGAGGTTATGTAGAGAATATCTGTGCGACATAGATGGAATGAGACTATTCGTACATTAAGTATAATAATATAATCTCCTTTAATCGTATTGATTTCTTAATCTTATCTCTCGACTAGAAACGAGATACGATCATAAGCAGAGATCTTTTATTACGGTATCCTAAGCGCTTACTCCGTAATAAAATAGCCTCAACTCACCTTCACCCACCCTCTCTCACTTACTTACCCTCGCTCGCCCTTTGCTCCATCACAATCACCGTCACTGGGTGAAGCGACATTCCCGCGTAATGTCCTGCAAAATGAACGATCTTGCCGTTGGACCTCGTGCTGGAAAATTCATCCAAGAATTTGGATGGTAAAGGCCTGAGTACGGCAGCCGCGATTAGGCGTATCGTGAGTCATAACCACGTAGGAGAAGTACAACATAGACAGGGACGTCGGTACGTACCTTTATTCAACCTATCGCAACCTTGTCATGTCCTGCTTTCCTACGAATAACTCCGGTCTACAGCCTTCTCATCTTTAATGGGGATACCATACAGATTGAAGCATAGGCAGAATGGGGCGTTAAGTGTTTGCGACGTGCATGATGCATCAACTGCTAAGTACCATTGATCTTCTCTAGCGCCCCACTGTTCGCTGCATCATTAGGGCTTACCGGCACCGCCCTTCTGCGCCAAAAAATTTTCTTCTTAGCCCAGCCTATCTCCTATCGCTTCAATGACATGATGCGGCTGAAGATTTGTCAAAGACAAATTGTCTGGCTGTCTTATCAAGGCGGTGTCCTTCGACATGATTCTAGATTCAATTTCGCCCAGGGGTTTATCTCATCTCCTTCCTATTTCGGCCTTTACTTCAGGTGGTATTCCAATCATTAAATGCTCGCGCATCTTGATGAGGCTCTGCAGATGGGGGGCGGTCGCGCTGAGGATGCATTGCAGAGACGAGCATAGATTACCTTGGCACTCTTAAATCGCTCGCTCCATCTCATATTCTCGAATTTCATTTTGCTCGCGCTGGTTTTACTCACATTTTATTATTTGTTTCTCAATCAAAAGTCTGGTAAGCCTCTTACAGCTAGTATGAACGATTCCGTCAATGCAAGTCTTGCCGAGCTACTTCAAGGAGCTGCCAATCAAGCGAACCACACCTATGGAAATCTGAGTCTGGTCATTTTCAATGCAACGCTTGCGGCTTTAGTCGTTGATCCTGGCGCTGTGGACTTTGACGCCATCGCTCCGGTCGTAGGGGAATTCTTTGCAGAAGGGGTGTTCACTGTCCCGCAAGTGTGCATCTATCCCATAAGCGGTACGTGAGCGTCATATGCAAGCTCTGAAGATGTCAATCTGACAAATTGTTGTGCTTTCTTCGCAGGCCAATATGGCTTCCTCAACCGGCTACTTTACTATATTCTTATTGTATTTGCCATAGTTTCCGAGCACGACACTTGGTTGGCATCTGCTGCTTTGGTAGGCAAAAACCGTGTTGAAAGTAACATCAGTCGCTGTTGCGAGTGTACTAACATCCAAGTGCAGGGGGTTGCAATGTCTTATGCGACGAGCTCCAGTATACAGTAAGCCTCCTCACTTGCGTCAGGTCTCTTTTTGGTAGTCGACGTCCAAGCCGCAGATAAGATGATGTACATCTCTATCTTGATATCTTGGTGCTCAACTCACTAACACATTTCTCTTGTAGCGCATTTGCTCTGCTCCAGTATGAGCCACTTCGCGTCCTCTGATCGTTGCACGAGGCTAACAATGTGCAGGCATTACCAGTATAGCGCCTTCAAGACTGACGACAACAGTACCATCCCCACATCTTTTGGAGATCCTGATATGTTGGCGATCTATGCTATACTGGTTGCAGGATGCACGGCCCTGCCGCCTATACTGAACTGGTCATACACGATTCGAAGGGGATCGAAGGGACTCAAACCAGTGGTCTTCATTTGGGGAATTTTTATGTTCGCAGCGGTAATACCAATGTAAGTAAACTTCTAGTTATCGCCTCCGATCATATTGTACATTTTTTTCCGCTTCGCAAGACATAGCCGATTCCTCTTATCAGTGGCACTTCAGTGATCTGCCCACAAGCATAGTGTTGCCATTTCATGAAAGTATAATAACTTCGAAAGATTATACTACTATACCGTCGTGGGTATAGTTCCATTTAAAGTGGACAATCAAGTCGCGTATTGCTTGATGAACAAAACCAACCACTGCACACCTAAAGCAGATGACATCCAGGATGGAATTTTTCTTCAAAGCACGTACGACCGCTGTCACTGCAACGACACCTGCGGCGCCGTTTCTCCTGATGATGCACCCATGAGGAAAGGTACGGGTCTCGTAGCTTGGTTGACCTCGGGTCAAGTCAATAAGCTTACCGGGAAAAGCTGGCTTAATACTCTCAATTATATAAACGAAGCCTTCCTGGCTCTGATTATTGTACATGGTGTTTTTGGTCTGATCGAGACTTGGTGGAGTCAAACGCATGTTCGGAATACAGTGTTTCGATTTCTAGGTGGTGATATGAGATATGTAAAAGGTACCAAATGGCGTTCAAAGGCCCGGCATTGGTATGGAAAGCTTGTAGCAACTTGGCTTTTTATTGCGGCATTATTGGCAGCGGTTGTTTGCCCTCCATTGTTCATCGCCTCGATAATATATAACGAAATAATTGTAAGATTGATTCCGCAAAGGTATGTGTTGGGTGGTCTGTGAGGTGGACATCTCAGAAGGCTGATTTCAAAACCATGATCTAGTGAAGAAAACGACGCAATCGGGCAGGTAAGACTTGCAGTCTTAGCTTTTGATGGATGATGGATGAACCAAGCTGATTGTATTAGTGGAGTACTTGGGTCGCGGCCGCTTTTGCAGTCATAGCCGCCATCATCCAGCATCAGTACGATAAATGGCTGGAACCTACACCAATCACCCCTGAGAACGACAGCGAACCGTTCGCATATCAGCGAGAGCGTATTAAGTCCAAGCTATTTCCCATGTACAGGGGCTTGATAGACTTCAAGTATTGGTTCTTGGAAGATTCCCTTCACGAACAAAATAAAAGCAGTGCTCTACACAAAGAAGCCAGAAAGATCACGACTTCGGAACCTTGCTATCGCTGCGGAAAGAAGTCACGGCATAGTCATATGAATCAATGCGTAGACTGCGATCGGCGGTACTGTGCGGACTGCTGGCCGAACAAGTCACACCACCGTCAAATCGATGTTCTGCACCGAACATTCAGAAAGATTTACACGTCAGGGCCATGCGACTCTTGTGGAAAGGTATCACAGCATGCTTATATGTGTCAATGTGTATCCTGCGACCAGCGGTACTGTGCAGATTGCTGGCCCAAGAAAGTCAGGCGTGGCGCAACTCTCGAGACCGACGACCATCATGCCGAACACCACTCAGATAGGTCCACTTTTGAACTGACACTGATGCCCGTCAGCCCGACAATATCGCTCGAGCGAGGCGAAGCGCAGCGTGACGGCCCTTCTCAATATCTGACAGTGCGAGAGGACAATTCACTCACGGCCACAAACGCGCCATTGCTTCCCGCTCCGACGAAGCCGGGAGTCAAGAAGGCACAACAGGACGAGAGCGGGTTACCCTCCAGAGTACTGCCCTCGGGATCAAACTCACGGCGAGCTTATACCAGAATTAATTCCTATGATTCGATGAGACCCGACGAGCGAGCGGGCGCGTGAGCAGATGTGTCTTTTTGTCCGCAAACGGAGATTGAGCTCCACTTCACTTGGAATAGACGGCGTTGCTGAAGCATATCCAGACCTTCATAAGCTAGTCGCCTCTACTTTGGTACTCGACGACTCCTTCGGCTCTCATTGATATGTGTAGATCTATAGAGAGCTTTGATAGAAATTATTTTGAAAGATAGGGAAGCTCTCGAGGAGGTGACTCTACTTATTATCCTATATAGAGTCATAGAAATAGTCGACTCTCGGGTTTACGCTTTGCCATAAGCGAGGGACGAGCTTAAGTAGTGCGTGGTGCGATTAGAACTAACACTGCCTCAAGCTAGCACCTTTCTCGGCTTAATTCATTCTGCCTGGGGCTCAACCTCAGCCTCAGCTTGCAATCGGTGGCCACCTTCCAGTCACTGTAGCTCATTTTGTCAAACAGAGAGTCTCTCAAGACCATTGAGCCCTGGATACAGCCTTGATCGGCGGCATATCCCTGTCGCATCTGTCAAGGAGCTCTTTTACGGCCACTGGATCTGCGACATCACAAGGAGGTGCTTCAACTCGAACCCCCTGCGCTCGTAGTTCTGTTAGAAATTGCTGTGCTGCTTCGTTCCCTAGACCTCCAGACCGTGAGAGCAGGACGAGATTAGCTGCGCCACGGTGGACCATCCAACGAGCGATACGGCGACCCAACCCTCCGAGACCTCCAACGATAAGGTATGTCTTTTTCGAATCCAGCAAAAAGCTGGGCCGTGTGTCAAGGATAGTTGAAACGTGTGCCTCCGGCTTGATTGGGTGACGCCAATACTAGCTCTGGTAACTTTAAGGTGCGTGTCACCAAGCTCCATACCATTGAGGCCATCGACCGCATTGTCTGTGATAGTAGGATCGACGTACTCGCAGAAGGCAATGCCCTTTGACGACGTTAGCTTTGACTAACAGTAGCGTACAAATCAATTGTCACTAACTCTGGATTCCTCGATACTACTATCCTTCACTAAGACAAAGGCTTTGAGTGGTCCAAAAGCCGTCAAAAGCTCTATGACCTGTTCGTCTGCCAAGCTTGGAAGGAGATTTGCCACGCTGATTTTGTTTGGCGTGTCGGGGACCACGGGCGAGACCACCCCCTCTTGATATTCCTCGTCCTCGACAATTGATGGTACAATATAGTCTTTAGGCCGTCGAATCGAAAGACCTTAAGAGCTGCCGTTTGCGGTGCCGTTAATTGTCTCCATATCGTCATTATTCTCCATTCTGATACCGTCGAATACTAGGGCAACCGTAGCCTCGGTAAGGTTCTTGAATTCCAATAGTGCGAACGTCCTGTCTTTCGATATCTGTGCTGATATACAAGGATCTGGTGCAGATATGACATTAAGCCCATTGAGCTAGAGGTTGAAGAAATTGATAATGCCTTCGTCCGTAGTAGAGGCAGGGAGACTGTGGATAAAGAGGTGTTTCGACTGGCGAGCGTTTGATGGCTTCAGTGCTGTATTGCCGGTAGAATCACTTGGCTGATTCATGAAAGCTTGTAATCGACTTGGATCTATCGGCTGCTGGCGAGGTGCGCCTGATAATGGAAATATGCCTGAATTGAATGTTGATACTGATACTATCGCATGCTTGAAATCATGACTGTTCATCTGAAAGCTTTGCTTGCTCTGCTGTGACGTTCTTATAGCCAGGTGGCTTGATATCCCATTGTGTTAATCTCCTCTTTCTTTCAGTAACGGGTATCGTATCAGTCAGGTCAGGTGTAGGCTCCTTCTTCTTCGGCGGAGGACTGACGCTCTTCTTTCGATCTCTGCCTCCCATTTGCATGGCGAATTCATCGCGATCGCTTCTTGAAGGTCCCCTCGTCCTTATGATGACTTGAATCTTCATTGCAGATAACAAGGGCTCGTGGTCAATGTTGATATCTGAGTCCCGCATTAAGAGTATTGTGTAGGTGCCGTTGGTGATCGCGGTATCATAACAATGTTATGGAGCTAGCATACGAAGCTCAGTATTGAAGAGCCTCTATTTTTCCCGTACCCATTTTATTACCACCTTTCTTAATTTCGGAGGAGTTAGAGCGTTTAGTAAGATAAGTTAATATAGATTTCTAGATATCTCTATTATAAATCTTCAAGTTAATATAAATCGTTATATTATTAGATATATTCTTAAGTCGGGCTTCTAAGCTTTCGGCCTAAATATCTTTCCGGGATTATAGATTTATATCTTGCACTACGTCGAGTAACTCGTTAAGTTTAATTCTCTGCTGATTCTCTAATCTCCTTTTATTCTCTTAATTTAATCGTTTCTATTTTTTACGCTCTTGTGTTTACCCTCTCGATCTCCCTTAATGTAACTTCTTTAGCTTGAGCCTCTGTGATCTCTCCTAGTAGTCTTTTCTGGTCTAAGCCAGTCTGGCCTATTTTTGTTTAGCTTTTTCCTCCTAATCTAGTTTTTCTTGCTTCTGCTTCTCTAAGTTCTGCTTCTCTAAGTTCTACCTTTTCAGCTCTTGTCTCTCCAGTTCCTGCCTCTCTTGCTCCTCCTCCTCTCCTCTCTCTCGTTTATGCCTCTCCAACTCCTATCTCTCTAACTCCTGCCCCTACTCTATTATATCATCTTTCGGGTGCATTTCTTCCAAGGATAGAGATGATGGCTTTCCAAAGAACGCAAAGTAGATGGATTTCCGGACGAAGAAGGACGTAAGACCCTCGCCTTGCTCCTTATCTACGTTATGTGTCAGCTGGCTTCTCTTGGAGGGGGCGGGATGTCCTGGGGGCGCAGGATAGGGGCGCAGCGCAGGATTCGCTTAATTTTACCTCCTTACCCAAATTGGTATGGTTCCCCCACCAAAATAAGGGTAGCTGGGTAAGATATCTACAATATGGTGTCGCAATCATTTCATGGGGCCTATATGTGGACGTGTGGATTATGACGTAATGAGTAGCTGCTACATACTTATTTCTCGCTCCCAGGGGGTTCCCCCAGCAAAAAGGCCGCCTCCAGAATGCGTCGCTGCTGGGACTTCCTCTCATCTACATCCTCACTAGGTACTAGGTTCTGCTTAGACTTCTTCTTATTGGGCTGCATAGCAGGCTCGAGTGTAGCATCCAATGTAGGCCCGCGGGATCTCTTCTGCGAGAGACCTTTCTCTTGCTCCCACGTCTTCTTTTCTTTGATCTGACGGCCTGATTTGGATAGAGTTAGCACCGGCGGAGCGGAGGAAGAAGGCGGAGCAGCAGAGAACGCAGGCGCATTGTTCTTGCTTCCTTTGGGCGACCGCGAGGCTTCTGAGGCTGTGGGACTGGCTGGGTAGTTGGGGGAGCTAGCTGGACAGCAGGGGGAGGCGGAGAAAGGCGGGGAGGGGGGCGGAAAGCTGGTGGGGGAGGAATTTGATAGATAGGCCTTGGTACCTGCTTCTCCCGCTTCTCCTGCTGTCGCGCCTCCTTTTCAGACGCCTCTACAGCAAGCAACTTGCGCGCATTAGCCTTATCGTGCTTTTTCTTCTCCTGTAAGGCGATCCAACCCGCCTGCTTAGTAGGAGGCGGGACTGGGAGCTCGGTCGGGATCCCCTGAAGATTCTTCTGAATTGCTGCATGACTACTGGCGACGTTGACCTGGAAAGTAGCCAGCTGATTAGCTAGCTGATTAGCCTGCTGGCGAGGTAGCTTGCTATGGAGATCGTCTAGCTGTGCGGTGGCCTCCAGGTACCTATTTTTGGCCTTATCTCGAAAGGCCGATGGATTTGCTGGTCTTGAAACCACCGCATTGTCCGAGGAAACCCGCTGATCTGCCTTCGCCCTTCAATGACACTCTGCAGAAAGATGCTGACAGACTCATCGAGATGATGGACTACGAACTCCATATTCTTTCCATATCGCCGGCATATATAACAAAGATCCTTGTCGTCCTTATAATAGCCTACAATTTTATAATCGGTCATAAAGATTAGATCGCTAGGATAAACCCGATTTAGAGCTTAAACAATTAATTAACCTTATAGCCGATATCGAATACTGTCCTTACAATATATCTTCCCGTTCTAATAGAGCGGAGCACTCGTTAGCTTAAAGAAACCAGAGATTAGTAATATAAAAGCGATCGTTTAACTAAACTCGTTATTCTACGATTATAAATAAGCGTATACCCGAAGCTCGTCTATATAGTTAACATTATCGATAGCGAGTATACTGTTCGATAGATAGATATTCGCCCGAAAATACTAAGCTCTAGAGCTATCGTCTAATCGATTTTAGAGTTTCCTCTATATACTTTATTCGTCTAACGAAGATATAAACAATCGCTAAAGCCGAGATATAAAGCTATTCTAGATTATATATCGAAAGCTTACGATACGAGATAGCTAATCTTAATTAATATTAATATTTATATCGAGAGATACGATAATATCTAGCTAGCTACTCGAAGGCTATATATATCGACTTTTTAAGAGAGTTAGATTAACCGAATTATTATGCTTTAACCCTTTATTCTAAAAGATATATAAAGTAGATATTTAAAGCGATTAGAAGAGTCTATAATACGTTATTAAGAGAGCATATATAGATTATAGAGAGACGCTATATTAGCGCTACCGAAGTCGCTCTTTCCCTAATAGTATACGTTAGTCGCGAACTAAAGCTAGGCGGGATAAATATACACATAGGGCTCGTTATTAAACTCCGCCGAACAAAGATACCGATAGCCTATATAATATTAGTATCGAAGCTATAGTGTACTTCAAGTTAGCTTACCGCAATCGGCCTATCGGATATTAATATCGTTATAGTTAAATAAAATTACCGATAAAGTATTCGATATCGTGATAGCTATTATAGCTATTTTAATAATAATTTTCGCGGGTAGATATCTAAATATTCGCTATCGAAGATCGAAGTATCTTTTTAATATAGCTTCTAGAGCGACGGTATTATAATAATTATTCGATATCTAGTATTATAGTAGATGGCGAAAGAATTACTAAGAACCTTCTAAAGTATAAAGACGAATACTAAAGAACTCGTAGATTAGACTATTAAACGTCTAAATATACTAAGAAATACTCTATTAATAATAAAAGAGATCTAATATAATAAGTCTATCTATTAAGCCGTTAGCGACGATTATTTTATAAATCGAGATAGCTTACCGAAACTTATTCTAAAAGTAAGATCGAATAGATCTCGAATAGAATAGTTAGACCCGACGACATTTTAGAGAATTTCTAAAAATTTAAGTAAGATCACTTCGCGGATTTTATCTCTATTAATACTTAATATTCGCACGCCGGTCGTAGATAGCTTTAAAGTAACAATAAGTTATCTAGAGAAGTAGAGTAGATAGCTCTCGAGCTTATATATATACTCTAATTCTAATACTGGGTAATTAAAGATCCTAATACACGTCTCGTATACGCTATAGCTATAGCTTAAGATATATTCTAATTTTCGCCGGAGACAAGACAGACACGTTTAATTACTCTAGAGTTTAGTCTATAGAATATTTATACTACTAAAGTTACCGCGATAAATACTATTCGCCGTAGCCTTAGATATTTATATCATAGAAAATTAATCGGCTAGCCTCTCTTAGATAGTCTAATTATAATATAGTACTAGAGATTACTTCTTCGATAAGACGATAAGAGACTTAACGTAGAGAGGTTTATAGATATTATTATAAACGAATTCGAGATTAAATACTTTCTTAATTAGTACTATAGACGAGAAACTATTAATAGTAAACTTATAATATATTTCTTATAGATAGGTGTCGAATAGAATAATAAAAGTAATATAGAACGTCTAAGTATTTTTCGAAAAATTATACTATATACTAAACTTAAGAAAGTTATTGAGATACTCTAAGAAATCGATCGAGATAAGATTTATAAGCCGGCTTAAAATTATATAGTTAAACGATTTAATCTTAGTTCGAGCTATATATTTTACGATCTTATTAAAATATTATAATAAATAAAGTATCGAGAAGAGATAATCTATACTTTACTTAATATAACGAATCTTATCTATTTATCGCTAGATTAACTCTTTTAGTAGCTAATAACGCGTAAGAGAGAAGATTTACTCGTTCGTTAAATAAAGAATAATAATAAAGAAGAAGAAAATTGCTATATTAAACTAAAATAGATTATATTAGAGATATTCTAACTCTAAAAGATTATATATCGAACTTAATTTAAATTCTACTTTTTATTTAACTATAATAGCTTTTAGCTATACTATATAGAATTAATCTAAAGCTCGTTCAAATATCGTCTATACGCGAATTCTAGATATTATATCTTTAAAGTTATAGAAGTTATTCGCGAATATATATATAACGTCGATAAAAAGAGTAAAAAGACGTACGTAAGCGATATTATATAGACTATAATTAGGGCTTAAGCTCTACTATAACGACTAAGACGAAGTCTCGTAGTATACGAAGATTTCGAGATATAAAGATATACTAAAGAATTACTTTTCGCGAAGAAGATAGAGAAATTAGAATAGAGACTTAATATATCTATTTAGAAAATAATTAGTCTCTCTCGTCATAATCTTTTAATATTATTGAGAAACGAGGTGCGCAGTAGACATGTATAAAGAATCTAAGGAGTGTAATAGATAATGTACACGGTGGTAAGAAAACTCTAATGCCAAGACTATAGGGCTAGACCCTGAAATTATTAGGTGCTGAGCGTATTTTTAATACTTCCCTTTACTTAGTACTATTATAATAGCGCTATTCGCTTCTAACGTATATTAAGTATATACTCGATTATAGTTCTTTAAAGTATATTCGAACGATATCGATATATATTGTTAAGAGGCGTGATTATTTAGTTATAGATATTTAAATAATATACTCTCGTGAACTAAAAGCGTAAAGTAAGTATTAAAGCAAGTATATAGATTTTATTATATGATAAAGGGAATCTTCGTTAGCGACTTCCCTACTTCTTCGATAAGTATACGATCTCTCTACTTTCTCGATAGATAGTCTAGAGCTCGCTCCCCTTAACGGCTTATCTTCTTGCTCTCTCGATAAGTAGTATAACTTTTTTGCTTCCCGAATAGATAGCTCGGAGACGGCTTACTTCCTTATTCTTTCAATAAGTAGTCTAAAGCTTATTATCTCTAGTAGGATATTCTCGCTCTCCTTAACGACTTATCTATATACTTTCTTAATAGATAGTATAGAGCTCGTTAATTTTAATAGGGTATCCTCGCTCTTCTTAGCGGCTTATCTATATACTTTCCCGACAGATAGTATAGTCTTCTTACTTTCCCGATAGATAGCCTAGAGCTTATTACTTCTAATAGAGTATTCTCGCTTTATCTTCGATATTAGATTATTACTTACGCTTCTCTCTAATAGTGTCGCTTCTCGCTTTACTATTAGCATTAACGATATCGCTTTAATATCCTCCGCTCTATCTTCGATATCTAATCGTCGCTTCTACTCCTCCCTCTATACTCTTTCTCTTATTTATTCCGTACGAGCTAGCGAGATAATTAAAGGGTGAGAAATTATAGACGAAGTTATCGAGCTACGACTTAAGGGGCGGGCGAAAACTTATTAAAAAGAAGGAAATAGATGGGCCTATAACTTAATAATAGCTTTATTAATTATCGCTTTCCCTCTTAAATTAATATAGGGCGGGTTAAGAGAATAGAAATATATTCCTTATTAATTTAATTTCAGCTATTAAAAATCTTCTCTTAATGGCTAAGTAATAGATAGATAGATAATAAAATAGAAGTTAATATATCTACGCGATATTAGAACTTCTAAAAATAAGTAATATTAAGATATTAAGATCTAATAGTAGTATAAAGGCGTTATAGCTATTATTATTACTATTTAGCGTAGTAGTAGAATAGCGATAAAATAAGAAGTGAAAAGTTCGATAAGAATTTAGTAAGATATAGATATCGAAGAAATAAATATATATAAATTAAAGCTAAACTTTAAAAAACGTGTAGAATCTATCTCTTATCGTATTATAGTAGTTAATCTATAACGTAGATAATATTAAGAAAGAAATAATCGCTTTTATTAATATTTAACTTCTCTTAATATTAAGTTTCCTATATAAATTTATCTCTTAATATATTATTATTAAATTATCTTAGTTTATAATTAAGCGATCTCTAAGATAGATCGAAGAATCGAATAAATATTATTAAAGTAGGCTCACTATCGACTCGTGCTCATATATTGACTATAGAGGTCGACTAATATTATACTATTAAAGTAGGCTTACTATCGACTCGTGCTTATATATTAGCTATAGAGATCGACTAATATTATATTATTAAAGTAGGCTCACTATCGCTCTAACTATTATTGTCTTTAAAGTAAACTTATTGTTAACTCGTACTCGGGATAGATTATATACTAAGATCGACTTATATTAGAGTTTTTATATAATAGTGCAAGTCTTTTAATTTTCTTATTACTTTCTCTTAAAGCGAATCTATATAGATCTTATAATTTTCTTACTATAAGTCTTTTAGCTATTTACTCTAGATTTTTACGATCTAAAACCTTTTCGTCTTAGCGATAGAAGTCTTCTAGATTCCTCTCTTCGTATATTCGAATATTAAGAATCTAAAGATCTTTCTATCGATATATAGATCTCCTTATCTTTATTCTACTCTTTTTAAGAAGCGACTATAATACCTTAGCTATAGAAGACCCTTTAGTAACGCTAACCGAGCTTATAACCTATTAAGAAACGAGGTGCGCAGTAGGCATATATAAAGAATCTAAGGAGTGTAATAGATAATATACACGATAGTAAGAAAACTCTAATATCAAGACTACGGGCCGGAAAGATCTAGTATATTTAGTGGGATATTTCATATCATATCGTATTATATTATATCATAAGAGAGTATTATAGAGGGGTTATATTAGATCACTTATAAAGATATGAGATAAGAAATTACTAGTATCATGAAATAATCTAAGAAATTTCTAATATATGTAGGGATATTTTATAATATAGATTATTTCCCATATTAGGTAACGAATAAGATAAAAAATACTTCTTGCGCTAATTGCTAGCATTAATGTAGATCCCCGTCTTACGAATCTATATATATTAGACATTAGTAATAGCTAGAATAATAACTAGAATTTATATATCTTAGCTAAAGTTATTAATAGATCTTTTCCTTATCTTTAAATAGCGTTCTATTTCTTCGAATAATATTAGCTTTTCTAAAAGTCCTCGTTAGTTAGACTAACGCGAATCTTATTAAGAAGCTCTTATAAGAATAATTAAATAATATACGCTATATAGAAAATATATTTAAGATCTCTCGTATTCTACTCTTTAAGATTAAGTAAATTATTAAATCTTTATATTATTTATACGAAGCGTGTAACTTTAATAACTAAGAATATATAACTATAAAGAACGATCGCAAATTCTTTTTATAATGCGAAGAAAGAAGAGGGAAATTTACTATCGTAGAATAGATAGTAGATTATTATTATAATTAGCGTGCTAGTAATTCTTCTAATAATCAAATAAATCAAATACACTAATAGCAATAAAAATAACTCGCCAAGTCCTAGATAATTGCGAAGACCTTTCGTAACACGATGCTAAATACGATAACGAGCTTAGCTTAACAACGTGATAGTGAAGTGAAGTGATAATGATAACGATAGTAAAGTGGAGTGATGGCTAGAATAATAGCTAGAATACTTAATAATATGATAATGAAGTGAAGTAATAACTAGAATAATAGCTAGAATATGTTCGTATGATTCTATATAGAGTAACTTCTTCTATATATAGTATATTTCCCATATCCCTGCATATAACATAAGATATTCCTACATATACCAGAAATTTCTCAGATCATTCCATGATATCAGCACGTCTCCCAGATCATCTCATAAAAATCAAATAATATAATCTTAATATCATATCATACCATGATATGGTATCGACACCCCATATCCCAGATCATCCCAGACCTTTCCGACCCGTAGTCAAGACCATAGGGCTAGACCCTAAAACCACTAGGTGCTAAGCGTATTTCTAATAAATATTATTTTAAGAAAATAGATCGCGAAGCGTAAATTCTTTAATTTTACGATCGATAAATAGAATAATAGACGATCTTTATCGAGCTAGATTAGTAAGCTCTAATAATAATCTTAATAATCAATTAATATCTCTTAATATTACTTCGATAGTTTATAAATAGTCTAGCTAGCTAATATATTTATAAGAGCTTATAGTTCTTTAAAAATATAAGATTAATTAATAGAGGTACTAGAAACTTAAAATCTTTTATTTATATAATAAAGACTTTATATCTAGCTAATATTCGATTCTAATTATAATATATTCTTAGCTTATTACCGATTCTTTTAAAGAAATTACTATAAATATAACGAAAAGTATAACGAAGCTCTATAGTAGTCGATATTACCGAGATCTAGATCTATTTAAACTAATATTATATATTCTATAGATCGATTAAGTATTCTATACAACGACTACGATATAAATCTATTAAGAGTATATATCTCGAGTACGATTAAGTCTTAATCTCTAAAATAAAGCGTCGAAGTTACTTTCTATAATTTAAAGAATCTTAATATCGTAGAAGTTTAATTAATTATATAATAGATAGATATTATAGTTTCTCTAGATATAGAAGTTCTCCTATTATCGAAAAGAAGAAGATTCGAGCGATATAGCTTATAGAAATATCTATCGTTAGTAGCGACTATATATAATATATTATTTTCCTAGAATATTTTATTAGTCTTTACGAAAGAATCTTCTAAGAGTAAAATCTAATCTACTCGATATAGAGCTTATCCGATAATATAGACTTACTACTCTTATCGAGACTTATAACTACGTCGAGACTAATAAAATTTACTATTCTAGCGAAGAGGCGGACTATAAAATAGCTTAAAACTTCTAAATTAGATACGATCGCCTTAACTTTACGATATCTTAATAAATATAGAGAATTTTATTTAGTAAACAGTTAATCTTCTAGATAAGAACTATACTCTTCTCTTATATAATATCGAGAGTATTAATCTTAAATCTATAATAGACTTATATAGCGTTATATTTTACGATAAGAGTCTATTAATCTATTTACGATTTTTATCTTTAATCGCTAAAATAAGAAAAGTATCTCGTAGATTTTATCGTGTATAGAAAAATATAAATATCTAGTATTAGATAAGATAGTAAGAAAATAAAGATAATAGATTCTCGAAGTATTTTTATTCTAAAAAGTTCTAGTATTAGAATATAAGAGCGACTCCTAGATCTATATAGATTAGAATAGTAATATCTTATTATATATAATTTAGATAATAGAATTTTCTAAAAATAAGATCGACCTATTAAAATATTAATTTTAAACTACTATTCTAGTCGCTTACATTTATTAAGTATCGCGATCTTAATCTAAATACTCTCTTTATTCTCGCTATTATCGCTATACTTACGATATAGTTTAGATAGCTAGTTATTCGCCTTTACAAGTTCGATCTCTTTTTTATCGAGAGTATAGAGCGTATCTTTCTTCTCCCTTTTTAGTATTGTAATCGATATCTCGCTACTATATCTATTCTTTTCTATTCGAGCCTTATACTCTATAGTCGTCTTCTTCAACTCGCGATTCTTCTATAGAAGAGAACTAAGCTTTAATTCGTTAGATACGGCGATCGTATTAATATTTATTAAATCGAATTAATTATATAAATTAATTAATTATATATTTATCTTATGCTCGAAGACTAGATATTTCTCTATTTATACGTAAAGATAAAATTTATATTTAAGAGACTTCTTCGTATTATTATGCTCTCTTTACTTATACTATAGATACTAAGCGAGAGTCGCCTTAGCTTAATTAACTTAAATAGTTAGTTACTATATCGTTTAGCTACTACGATATAGCTTCTCCTTAAGGTAATAATTCTAATTTTATAGATTATTAATATCGCGTATTAGTATCGCTAAGAATCCCTATTAACGAACTATACATAACGATCTTACAATCTAAGACTATAGTAAATTATTAGCTATTACTTTAATAGTAAAAGAAGTTCTATAATACTAATAGAATATATATTCTCTCTACTATAGTAAGGGTAGCTATCTCGATTAAGTAATTATAACGATCTTTTAAGCGCTAGATTTAAGATATTTCTATAGATTTCGATAGGGAGATAATAAAGGCCTTAAAAGTAGAGATAGAGAGACGGGCGGGACTAGATATATAGCTAGTAATAGATAAACGACTATAAACTAGATATAGATCTCGAAGCTAATTTTATATTCTTCTTATTTTATATTAGTAGATTACTAGATATTCTCTATTTTAAATAGTTTATATATTATTTTAGTCTATATATAATATTTATTAGCTTATATCTATTAATCTCTATTCTATATATCCCTTCTTCTTAAGTATAGTTACTATTCTCGTCTAGCGCTTATCTTTAAAACTAATATCGCTATCTTCTTCTATACTTTCTCTATCAACTACGTTACTTTTAGGGAGGTGATAGCGGTACACCTAACTTTAATACATTGACGCTCAATTTTTTATACATTGACGCCCACTTATTCTAATTAGCCCTAGGGTTTACGCTAACTTCTTTTAGTTAGATTTCGAGTTTTCGCTAACTCTTTTAGATTTAAACCCCGTGAAATCAACACGATATATACGCTTCTCTCTATAATATTCTTCTTAATTATCTTCTTTTCTTTCTCTATATTCTACTTATTAAGATTCGAATAGTGGGACTATGAGTTAGTGTGTCTCATGATCTAGCCCCTATTTCAGATGCATGCGTACATACGGGGAACACGTGTCTTCGAGAGCACTATATGTATGGGTCTCACATCATTAGTTGACTCTTTATTCGAATTCTTCTCACTCAGAGCAATTGTATTCTTTTGTAATCTTTATTTAACTAATTCTAAATTATTAAACATCTACATATTAAATTAGTATATATTCTTCTTATCTTATCCACACCTATATCTATTTTAATCTTTTTAATTATTTATTCTTCTTACGTTATAACTATCGCTATTAGACACTTTAAGGTATCTAAGAAAACCTTTAGCAGGCTTAAGACACTCGCAAAGATTATCACATTTTCTTTTCTTTCTCGCTCCGCTCGATCTCGTAGAAATAAGTCTATAATATCGAAAATATCCTCTTTAGAAACTCTTAGTTCAAGCGTAATTAAGAAAATCGATATTAAGGTTCTTAGTTATCGCGATTAAGTCTTAGAATTAAAAGAACGCCTCGTTAAATATAAATATAATCGTTATAAGCAGTATCGAATATATAAGTTACGCTCTCGCCGTCGTTATCGTTATTATTAATATTATTCGTTCGAGTTTAATAGTAATTTAGAGAAGAATAATA
Source organism: Xanthoparmelia taractica (assembly GCA_033085395.1). NCBI lineage: Eukaryota > Fungi > Ascomycota > Lecanoromycetes > Lecanorales > Parmeliaceae > Xanthoparmelia > Xanthoparmelia taractica. Next base: position 24,305 of record JANQBS010000297.1, on the reverse strand, counting down.
ATCTTAAAGTCTCTTTTATATATGCTAAAGATATATATCTCTTTCTTAATCTTCATAAACGCTATCGCGTCGTCGATATTAAGTATTTTAAGTAAATCTTCTTTAAGACGTTTAAATTTAAAAATCTTATTAAGCTAAGTCGAGAATACGCCAATCGCGTCGATACGAACGGTACTTAGAAAGCAAATAAAATAATGTCTCTGCTATAGTGTTTCGAGGTGTATAATTAGATTATATATTACTATATATATCTTATAGTGGCTATTCGCCTATAGAAGATATTATTAGATTATCGTTTTCATCTAGCTAAGTTATCAGCCTTATATAAATTTAACTTTATTCGAGAATATTACTATACGTTTATAAACACACGTATCTTAAATGACTAGAACGATCTTATAGTCTAAATTATCGAGAATAGACGTTATAGCAATCTTCTGCTATATAAAATAATCGCCCTCATCGATATTAAGTAGAACTTAGATCCTGCTCTTAAATCCTTTACTATATATCGAAATTTTAATAAGAAACGATATTCACGCGAGTACTATTAATATATTTATATCTATCTTAATTATTAGCTGAATTACTTAGTAAATACGTATTATAAGACTAAAACCAAGGCCTTAAGCATTAATCTCACCTCGCTTAATAATCGGATTTTAAAGTCTAAATAACTCTCAACGTATTCGTAGATATCTATATTACTACTATATATAGCAGAAGAATTTCTATACGCGCTATACGATTTATTAGATTTAAATCTAATTAGCTAAGATTCGCTACGAGTAAAAGATTAAGATCGTTAATTAAAGAATTATTTAGATCTTATATTCGTAAAGACTCTTTCGACTATTCTTCGAAAGAGAGTAAAAATTAAATATTAAGATTAAATTCTACGTTATCGTAATTACAATTATTAATTAATCCTTATAATATCTAATATATTAACGGCGAATCTTTAAAAATAGCTTTAGCATAATCGTCTAATCGAGATTAACTTTTAGGCGAAGTAATAATTCGTCTACTCGCCGCTAGAGTTAATTTCGAAGTATAATAATAATTAAAGACGTATTTATAATCTCTTATTCTTATATAGAATCTTAATTAATAACGATATATTTTAGAATTAAAGAACTCTAGAATACGCTATATACGATAATGTAGTAATCGTATTATTACAATAAGGTCTTAGGGCTTAGTTCGTCAAAAGAGACTTGAAAGACGCTTTTAAATATATATCGGTCGCAATTTCAGATTAATAATTATTAGAATTCTACTATAACGATAGCTATTAAATAGAACGATACCTATCTTTCGACCTGCGTACGTTATTATTTATATTTAATCTATTCGTAAAGGCCCTCAACTAGATCTTAATAATAGTTCTTCTTTAGATTATAGTACTTTACTATCTAAACGATTTCTTCGCTATTCTAGCATTAATCGACGATATAATTATATACGATTAATAATTCGATCTCGTATATAAAGAATTAGACTTTAAAATTAATCACACTAAGAATATTATAAATATTATAGTCGATTTTCTAGGGATTAAATTCGATAGCATTCTAATATAGATTAGACTTTCTTTTAATAAGCTCGCCCGAGCGAGAAACACGATTAAGGACCTTCTAAATCGAGCGATAATCTCATATCGCGAGCTCGAGTTAGCGATCAATTTCTTATTATTTATCGCTAAGATCGTGATCTCAAAGAGAGCGTTCTTAAGACAACTTTTTAATGCTATTCGAAGGTCAATCGCACTTATTAAAATTATATTATATATAAAGATTAATCTACGATAATAAGAGATCTTTCTAAAAGATTAAAATAATCTTAAATTAATTCGCCACGTTATTAGTCGATTAATATAATATATTTAAATCGACGCATTAGAAATCTATAATATAAGAGATTATATTCTAAAGCACTTAGACCTCTTGCAGTCGATTTAGGGGGCTTTTAGTATTTTAATAATCACACGTTATCGTTAAAAAGATATTTAGTTCAAAGAAATAAAGATCGTATATTACGTTATTCGACTATAATTGCAAAGACTTCGGGGATTACGATTAATATTATATTGCGATAACGACGTATATATTTATAATCTTAGAAAGTCCTCTATTCGCGGACTAATTATAGTCTCACTACGAGATATAATAATACTATTAACTAAATACGATATCTATTTAATCTTAATATAAATTTTAATTAAGATTAATAAACTAATAGATAATTTATTACGCTTTCGATATCGAAAGATCGCTAACGTATATTCATAGCTAAGATATATCTTAATTACTTCGCAGAGCTAGAGCGAGATTCACTAGATTCCTAATATAATTAAATCGCACTATTACAAGAGATAGCTCGTTTTCTCTAATGGGGTTTAGCCGCAAAGACGCGAAAAACGTATATTATATCTATTAAGTTATATAGCGCTTATTGCGCTATTAATAAGAGCACTTCTTTTTTTTTAGCTATCGTTAACTTACTCGCTAATTAAATCGTATATCTTAATATAAGACGAGTTAAGATTAAGATTATTAAGATCTATCTAATAGACGTTAGATTAGCTTACGTTAATATAAGATATAAGAATCTTACGATGTTTCATAATCCTTAGTTATAAAGAATAATCATCGATATTCGACGTTTACGAGGCGAGACTAAGACGAAAGAACATCGTTTAATTATTAAAGACTTATTATTATAGATACTTACTTATATTAATTAAGAAGACGAGGCCGGAGCAACGCTCTATATAGTCTTTTATCTCGTATTCGCCGTATTATTTCGTGTAAACGAGTTTATATATATTATATATAATCGCAAAGGCCGAGACTTCGAGCAATAATTTCTTACTCGTCGCTCGATAAGACTATATAAGAAATATCTCGAACTCACACTTTTAGTATTTAAAACGAATTTCTTTCATTAAGAGATAATACTTATTATTACGACGTTAAATAATAACGCTTATATAGTAAAGGTCTTACGATATCTCTTTAGATAAAAGATCTTATTAAATAGTCTTCTCTTTTAATTAAATAAGAGCTCTTTCATTAAAGAGCTAATCGTCGATTAATTTCGTTAAATATTAATCTCGCTTAATATAAGAAGTTATTATTTAGAGCACTTCTTTCGTAGAGAAACTACTATTTTAATACGCGAGGCGGGCCTTAGCGACGATAAGATTATACTATTAAAACGCTAAAAGTTCGATTTCTATCGTCTCTATATTATTACTTATCTCGAGTAAATACTTATTATATTATAAAGATATTAGTATCTTTCGTTTTATTAGCGCTAGTATTAATAATACTCGCATTATTAGATTATTATGCGAAGTCTTTTACGAGACTCTTATATAACGTTTTTTAATTATTTAAAAGTTTTCTAGCGCTAAGATATATTTAGAGGTCTATCTAGATCTACTAACGATATAGCTAAGTCTACTAACTACTAATCTTAGCGTTAAAACGACCTAATTAACTATTTATAGTATTACTTAATTTCGATATATATATCTTCATAAATAAGAATATTAATCGAATAGTAAGACTATAGATTAGTGTATCTTATGATCCAGTCTCTATTTTAGATACATACGCATATACGGGAAACACGTATCTTCGAGAATATTATATGTATAAATCTTATATTATTAGTTAACTCTTTATTCGAATTCTTCTCACTTAGAGCAATCGTATTCTTTTATTTTATTTATTTACGCCTATATATAGCTATCTAATTAGATACTTTAGATCTATATCGCATAGGTGTAGGGAGTTTTCTAGCGCTGAGGCACGTTTAGGGGCTTATCTAGGCCTGCTAACGACCTAGCTGAGCCTACTAACTACTGACCTTAGCGTTGGGACGGCCCAATTAACTATCTACAGTACTGCATGGTCCCGATGTGTATGCCTTCATGAATAAGAACACTAATAGTAGCTATAACGCTACTTTCTTCGCCTAACGATTTATTATATTCTTCTATTAATGAACTTATTCGTATAATTTAGAAGTATACTAAATTAGAGGGTTACGGAGTCGTTAAGAAAAGAATAAAAAATAACTATAAAATAGATCTCTTCTATAAGATCTGGTTACGCTATAATAGAGGAGAAAAGATTCGCACTCCTATTAATTAGAAAAGACTTCATAGCATCTCTTATATAAACGAGTATTCTTTTAATACTATCGTAAAGCTTATTAGAAAGAAATAAGTACTTAGTATCAAGAATAAAAGTCACAATTATCTAGCTATTCTATAAGTCGTCTATTCTTCTCTTCGTAAGCTAGCTGTGATTTTAGAAGTTAAGAAAATAATTAAAGAACGAACTAAGAACCGTGCGATATCTGGCGAGATTATTTCGACTCTACACTTTTATAATAACGAAGAAAATTCTATATTTAAGGCGAGAGACATTTATAACGCGAAGATAGCACTACGTCGTAGCGAATTAAGCTCTTTAATATTAACTCAGACCTTAATTAAGTGACTATATATATTAAATAGTAATTACTACGTTAAATTCTTAAAGAATTTAGCGGATTAAGTTACGCATCTTTTTTTTCTTGAAGAAATCGTGCCTGAAAATGCTAAGAGTTAATTGAGAGATTATTATTATAAACTGCACATACAAAATCAATAAATACAAGCTCCCTCTACTTGTTATCACCGGTGTTACTACTATTAACTCGTTATTCTACGTAGTCTTCTACTTTCTTGAAAAAGAAGAAATAGAGAACTACGTATAAATATTACAATAATATCGCGAAATGTGTATTGAATACGATATTCCTAACTTAATTATTAACATTACCAACCGCGAAAAAGTCTTGATTAACGCGCACTCAGCTATTCTTTCTAATTCTAAGCACATGCTATATGTTTAATATATTAATAAGAACGTGATCTCGAATTATAAGACTAATTTCTTTATTAAAGAGAACTAAAAAGAGTTTGAGGTTTATTGGGAATAAGTAATCTACGTTAATAATTAAGAGACTTATAAGGCGAAGTGAGACTCTCTGCAAGAGAAATACGACGCATATAATTCTTAAATATATATATATCTAGCGGATTAGTGAGTGAACTCATATAAGCGAAAGTTTATTTAGTGCTATATCAACAAGAAGTTTTATTTCTTTAATACGGTCTTCTTAAGAGGCGAGAATAATTATATAGTCTTAAAGAGAGAGCTAAAATTCTCTACTAATACGCTATAAGTTACTTCGCTCTTATTTGCATATAAATCTTAGCTAATTTAGAGCAGGCGACCTTAAGACTATTATTAATTCTATTCACGAACTCCTTAAACGTTAGCGACTTAAATACATAGCTAATTTCAATAGCGTAAAGATAAACACACTATTAATACTTCGCAAACCTATCTTTTACGATATTCTTGCGCACATAATATTATTTGCGCTATGAAAGATCAATAAGTAGCTTGATCTACTAGATATAGACGACTTAAAGCCATGCATTAAGGTCTTCATAACTGTTTCTAAACTTTCATATGCTTATAAACTTAAAATAAGGCTGGAAGAGACCTTCGAAACGATTAAAATTAATAATATTTATCCTTATTAACTGTTTAACAAACTCGCTACCTTATATATACGTAAAGTACCTAAGGTGGAGAATCTAGGTCCCTCGATCGACTCACTACTCGCTATAAATAAATTAGCTATTATACGCCTCAAAGAAAGGGCTTCTGGCCCTATAGACTTGTCTACACGAGCGGAGCTAGCTACTTAGAGATCTACGCGTCGTTTATCGTTACAATTCAAGTATATTAAGAAATATCTATTAAAGCGAAGCAATAATAGCAATATCGCTAGATCTCGAGATATTAGAGATAGTTAGCGAGGGAGTTAGCGAGAGAGTCGTGGACGTGATATCGAGCGTAATCGTGATTTAGCTATCACAGCGAGTTAGATAGTTAATAAGGAGAAGAAAATCGCTATTGAGATCTTCTATAGGGCTTCTAGAGATAAAACTATATCAATAACAGTTATACGAGGTGGGGCTACACGAGGAGGTCGAACTCCAGCCTATATGCAAGGAAATAAGGCTATATTTAACTCTTTTCAGCTATAGAAAGACTAGAAGACTAGATAGTACTAGATATTTAAGTACGCTAAGCGTATTTCTAGTAGTAAGCAGAGAGGATAGCTAGCTAGATAGCTAGTCAAGTGATTATATGCATGTAGTAGTTAATCAAGTTAAAATATTCAAATAAATCACTGAATATAAGAGGCATAGAGAGGTCTGGCCTGTATGCCACCAAGGATCTTCACTGTATTCCCCGCGCGCATTTAAGAACGTGATCTTACTCTATAAAGTTAGTGCCCGCGCGATATCTAACCCGAAAGAATTAGCGTGAACCCTGAAGCTAATCGAATTAGACGGGCGTTAATGTATTAAAAATTGAGCGTTAATGTATTAAAGTTGAGTGTACCGCTATCAACTCCCTACTTTTAATACTTATATTATAGTTTACTTAGTTCTTCTCGGGAATCTATTCGAGAAAGTATTACTTATTAGTCTAAAAGCGCGCAGTCTAAGAAATAAAAGAAAAATTAAAATTATAGAATATAAATTTATTAGGAGATAAGCTAGCTAAATAATAAAATACTATATCTAATAGCTATTATTCTATTGAAATAGATAGATTATCTCTATAATTAGTAATCTATATACTTAAAGAATTTAGAAGTTACTAGTTTACTTAAGTTATACTAGTAAAATAGGGACTAAAAGTAATAGAAGCTAGGTATACAGAGTATTAATTATAGATATAACTTTTCTATCGTTAAGATAAGAGCTATTAGACGTAGATTAATAACTTACTTTACTAAAAATTTTATTATTATTATATTCTATTAATTTTATTAGATCTAATCTCGAACTAGTTCTTAATAACTACTCGATATTAGAAGAGAAGATCTTAGAGTCTTAACGACTTATCTCATTAAATATTCGAAGACTAAATTTTTCTATTAAGCTTAATCTTAGCTAACGTAACTTTTTTCGTATTTAGTAGAACGAGTCTTATATTATTTAATTAATAATCGATCTTTCTAAATATTTATTAATTAAAGCGCTAGATTATCTCTATTAATTTTAAGTTCTAAGTAAACTTTAATCGACGTAAATTTCTTATTTTTAACTTAAATATTTATTAACGATATATCTTCCTAGATCTTAAGCGCTTAGATTATTCTCTTAACTCTTCTATCTCTAGACTTCGAGTTAGTTCTAATTAGAAGTTAACGTAATTTAATTAATAAGAATAAGCGATATATATAGTCGAGATCGAGAATAGCGAATTCGCTATAATATAAGATTTCTCTTATAGATAATAATATAGATTCTAATAGAACTTTAGCGAAGGGACTAATCGATATATACTTCTATAGATATTAACGCTCTTATTATAATAAACCTTCTTTTACTTCTAAGTCGATATAGAAAAGAGAGAATTAATTATATAGACTTATCTAAGATCTTTAAGCGTAAATTCCGATATAATATTTAAATAATATCGAGAAATAAGAGAGTGAGTATATAATCGAATAAATATAGATATATAATTCTTCGATCTATATTCTTCTAATTTAAAAACGTTGTAATAATTAATATAAATTTATAGCTTAAAATCTATTAGAAGTTCTATTACGAATCGAATATCTATATTAAAATTATTTTAATCTTTTCTAATCACTATTAGACTCTCTTTATATAGCTAGCTTACTACTATCTACTATTTAATAATATTCTATCTAGATTATTAATATAACTTTAGTATTAATATAAATAAATATTTAGTTTTTAGTAACGAGTAGTAATATAGACTACTAGATAGTATAGCTAATAAATAGTTATCTCTACTCGCTCTATATATATATATATATAACTAATTCTAGCTACGCGAACTTTAGTATCGAGAATCTAAATTATATAACTAATTATAATTTAAATTATAGCGTTAATTATACTAAAGCGAATCTTAATTCTTTTATCGCTCTATAAATTCTTAAAATTTAAAATATCGATAATTACTCGCTAATCGATCTTCGAATACTTTTTAAAGAGCTTAAATTTATAAAATAGCGATAAGAGATTCGCTATAATCTAAGTTCTACGACCAATTCTAATTATAGTCTAAATATACGATCGAGATAGATCGTTTCTCTCTCTTCGTAATTCTAGCTAATATATCTATATCTAAAAAAGTCGATAGACTATTAAAGAATATATAAAACGTTTTCGCGTATTTTATCGAAATAAAGCTATTCTTAAAAGAGATAAAAACGATATTTAAAGAAATTATAGTAAAAGTAGAAAACTAAAAGTCGATATTATCTACGCTTAAGAAAGCTTCTTATAATAAAAGTAATATATTAGAAATTAAAACTTTCGTAGATATAGATAATGGATCGGAATCCGCCTAAATAGAGACTAACTAGCGGTTCTATAGGGTTATAACGTAAACTTCGCCTTCGCCTTACATTATACGGCTAAGATCTATTAATAATTTCGGCCTAGACTAATAGCGTAGTTTCTTATCGAATCCTTGTCACGACGCTTGTGATTATATAATATAATATTAGTTAATTAATAGACGGAATTTTTCTAAATTAGTAGATAGAAAATCTCTATACAAGTATATTTTACTAACAAGTTGTCTTTATTATTTTCGGCTTCAGGATCGTCGATGGGAAGGTAGAGAAAGAGTAGTTTTTAAGAGTTAAGATTAACGATTTTAGATAAGCATCGCTAAGGGCGATATTAGATAACTAAGAATAGCGCTCGTTTAATATTAATTATATAAGGTTTATTCACGTTTATTCCCTAGAATTAAAGTCGATCGTACGCTTATCTCGAATATTTATTCGATAGAGAAAATATTATCTTAAGTTTAATTTTTAGATTAAAAGGTCGTTATAACTTATTTTAGCTAGACTTAATAGCGTCTAAAATTAAATCTAAATTAAGGAAATTATATTTCGAAATAATCTATATAATTTTCTATAAAATTTAATATACGAGCGTATAATCTATTAATTAAACTATAAGAAAGCGATAATTTTTAAATTAATAAGTAGAATATAATCCGTTCTAAATAGTCTTATATATCGAGATTTATAAATTCTTTATTCTTAAAATTAATTATAAATATATTTAACTCTTCTTATAACGCTTTTATATTCGACTAGAATTTACTCTCTAGAGTATATATCTCTACTTAAACTTTCTTAACTATATCGCGATATTATTTTCTAAATTAATTATTAGTCTCTTAAGCTTTCTTTTTAACTCGACGCTATAATCCCTTAACTTCTCTTCTAAGCTATACGTCTAAGTTATTAATATTATATTAAAGACTATCGTATTTTTATTAAATTAACTTATAGTTATATTTAAAATAATAGGCGTTCTTAATCAAAGATCTTATCGATTATCAAGATCTAATACTTTAAGATACTAGAGTCGAATATTCTTTATTAGTTAGTAACTAGATATAATTAGAATTAGAGATATATATTTATTAGACTATCTAGTCCTTTTCGATATTTCTACTATTTTTTTTAACTATCTTACGCGTTCGAGATTTAAGTTATAATATAGGATTACTCTTCGCGAATAAAGACTTTAATATTATTAAGTCTATAACTTTCGTAAGAACGATCTAAGAATTACTAATAACTTTTATAATTATCGCGCTAGTAAATATTTAGCTTATAATCGACTAAATATTACGAGAAGATCGAATTAATATAGCGTATCTTCGCTTAATAGAGACGGAGAACGAAGACTTATAGATAAGATAGATATTACGAGAAGATCGTAGCGGGCGATAGATTTTATAACGAGGCGTAGAAGAATAAATAGTATCTAAAACGAAATTTTCGTCTTCGAAAGCTACTTTAATCGATTTATTTTCGATATTCTAAGTAGCTTTATAGATTATTAGAATAGCCCTGGATATAGTCTTCTCGTAACTAGCTATAGTCTTTATAAAAAACTTATAGAGAGTCGACGCGTATACGAAATCTTAATTTATTCTATATCTTAAGTTCTTAATCTCGATTATATCATCGTAAAAGATTATCGTATCCGGTTTAGCGGTTTTTAATAAGTCGCTAATTTTAAGATCGATTCGATAAATAGAAATCTCTTTAGATACGACGATAAAATTATTAGACTCTCTATAGGAAATAATATCTATAAGACTCTTATATATAGTACGAGTTAAGATTCTAAATATCGATCTTAATAGAACTTTCTTTATAAATTATTATTATAAGAATATTAGCCGTATTATATTAGATAATATACTTACTTATTAATATCTTATTACTTATAGCCATAGCGTCGGGAAGCGTTACTATATTAAATATAGCGATAGAAATATAATTATCTACTATACTTAACTAGAAGTTATCTTGAGTAAAAGCGCTCGAGAAATTATATATAATTACGATATTCTTAATAGCGAGAGAAAGAGAATATAAGTCTAAGACGTTAAATAGAGTAAAAAACTTTAAGAGAAAGAAAATATAAAAGGGAAGAAGTATTCCTTATATACTTTCTATTATAGATATCTACGTCTCGACTAATCTTAAAGAAAGATAGTCTTTTAAGTCTAATTAGATACTAACTATATATTCTATTCGTCTTTCGCTTCTATTTTTAGATCTACTATCTATCGTTCGATAGATATAAGAAGAATTGCCGATATAAGCGTACGTAGTAATTATTTACGGTAAAATCTAATATCTATATATAGATACGATAGCCGTTATCTCTTCTTCGATATTACTTTATCTTCGATTCTAGAGAGCTATCGTCTTTCTATTCGAAGTCTCTAAAAGATATTCTAATATTATCTAAGATATAAGCTTTAATATTCTCGCTCTTATTAATATTAAGAATATATTATAATAAGAAGATCTTAATATCGTCGTAAATCGAATTAGAGTAATAATCGAAAGTCTTAAAGTACTTACGCTATCTTTACGTAACGCTAGCGAATACTATATTTAGAATAATCTATATTTAGAAAGCTTAGATAGAATAGTAATATAAGTATCTTACTATTTTCATTAATATCGCGCGTCGACGTAATATAGCTAGTAGACTTTAACTTAACGACTAGAGAAGTACAAAAAGAGGGTAAGTATAAATTCTTAAATCGAGACGTAGTATTATTTTATAATAACTACTAAATCTAGAGTTAGCATAGCTTATAGAAGTAGATATAGAATATAGCGATAAAAATATAAATTTCTTAGCTTACTCTATCTTTCTATATTTTTTAAAATCGACTATTTTCTCTTACTTACTATACTTTTATCTTATAACGAAACGCGTATTTAGTCTAGTATATACTTTCGAGTACTTATTAGTTTAGCTTACTAATATCGTTTAAATTAATAGCGGTTTTCGTCTAGTTCTTATAAATTCTTACTTATAGACTAACGTTCGATCTAAAATCAAGATAGTTAACTTAACGATAGTATAAATAACTAAAAAATATTTTCGATACGAGAAGCGATATATTACGAGGTTATATAGTATAGATATTAGTTTTACGTTTCTTATTTTAATCTCCTTATAGTACAAATTTAATTAATAGTATACTAAAGTCGCTATCTCTATAAGTAGATTACTAATAAGTATCTCTATAGGGATAGTAATCTAGACTCCAGTATCCTTATAGATAAAGATAGCTTATATAGAGTATAGGTTTTACGTATCGTATCGTTCTTATTAATACTTTCGACGATAGATCTCGTATAACGCTAAAAGTTAAAAATTAATTTAGTAATTCTTCTCTTACTTTATAAAACGTAATATAATCGCTATATCGATTTAATTATTAAAATATTATTTATAAAGCTATTTAAAGTTCTTTTAATATAGATACGAAATACGATATTAAAATATATTAGCGATAGTTCTCGAAGAAACTTATTTCCGAGCGCTAAAGTAGACTAAAGACGAAATAGTTCTACGCTATAGATTATTATAATCTTAATAGACTTATTTCAATATCTATAACTTACTATTATAATATTAGTAATCTTCTACGTATTCTTTACGTATTTTATCTTTTACTCGCTCTTTAACGGAAATAATAATAATAGATTCGCCGTAAATATTCAATATAGTAAAGTTGTCACGAACGAATGGACGTGTAGTGGGATTGACTGCTTCCATTGTTCAAATATGCTACGAAGGCTCTGAAAACTCTTCTCCGGAGTAACATTGATCCACATCGGGCTTGGCATTCGGAGAGCATATGTCAAAACCGTGACAAAAGTCTATCGTTCTATTACTCGCTCGTATTATAACGACTACGTATTACTAGACTATTAATAGAGAGGCTTTTTTATATTTATCGACTAACTACGAAGAATATCTTTATATATATTCGTTAAATTTTATTCTAAGTATACTATATATAGTACTTACTTTATTAGGCTATCGAGCGAGAAAAGTTACCGAGCTGGAATCGTAGTTTAGTCTTTATCTATCGAAGACTCTAAGACTCTAAATATTATCTTAATAGTATCGATACGCGTAGAAGAATAATAGTCGTTTAAATTATAAGAAGAAATAAGAAAATATAGTTAAAAAGATCGAAAATTATATTAGAATATCGAAGTCTTAGAAATAATAGTTTTTAAATAAGAAATATTAAAGCGAGGGCTATACTCTCTCTAAGAAACTATAAGATATCGCTTTTTTCTCTAACTATACTAAAAATTCTACTTATAAGACTCTTCTAGTAAGATTATACTTCTCTTTAAGTCTCTAGTTCTCTACGCTCGTTAAAGTAAATTAGACGATTTTAAGAAGCTATCGTACTATAAGTTCGATTATCGATCGAGAAATTAAGGGTTAAATACGACGTGTTCGATTAGATTTAGTTTACGTCTCGTATTACTTTAAAGATAACTTACGGGTAACTTAAAAAGATTAGCGTTTATAAATTAAGTTATAGAATTCTCTAGCGCTTTAGCTCGCGATATCTTTATTATCTAAACTAGAACGTTAACGTTTATCGAGATTTCGAATCTAGTCGATAAAAAGATTTTATATATCAAATAACTTTAAGTATCGATTTTAGTATATATATTAAGTAAGAGAAAAGAAGCTAAGATCGTTATAGTATCGATATCTAAGAGACTTTACGTATATCTATCGCTCGTGCTCGATAAAATTATACTTTTAGAATCTATAAAGCTTAAATCAACTAAAACGATCTACGTGAATACGAGATCTAAGTAGCTAAGTAATACTTAGACTACGTATACTATAACGACTCTAATAAATATAAGCGTAAGAAGTTTTAAGTCTTAAATATATTATATCGTATAAATAATATTATAAATATATAGATAGTTATAATTTATAATAATATTTATATCTAAATTTATAATACTAAATTAATTTATTATTTATATATAATAGATTTAGGGAAATAATTTATTTTTAACTCTATAATATTCGTTTTTAGCTCTCTACTAGTCTTACTATAATAATTTCTTAATCTACTCTTATTAACTATAAAGTAATATAGTAATAAAAACTTAATATACCTATATTAGATTTAACTAAAATATAACTTCTTTTTCTTAGATTCGAATTAATCTTTTTCTCTTTAAGAAGCGTTAAACTAAAATAGATATAATCGAGATATATATCTTATTTTATTTATCTTAATATTTTAAATTAGATTCTATCTTTATTCTAATCTATAAAGATTAAATAATAAGAATAGTAATATATTAAGACCGATATTCTAATTTTAAGAATCGGATATTATAACTTACCTTAGTCTATACTAGCGTTCGAATATCGTCTCGAAGATTAGTCTAGATAGAGACTATAGTAGTTAGCGATATTACTTTTAATAGATATTTAATCTATATCTATAAGGAGTATAGTATTAATTTCCCTTTCGATTAACGAGATTATCTTACTATAGAAGTCTTTATCGAATTTATTACATTTTTACGTATTACGATATTACGCGAATCGAAATAACTATTAAGATAAAAAATACGCCTATATTTCTCTTCGAATTAATATTCTATCGATCTTCGTTTATATTAGATAGATATTTTTAATATCTAATAGAATTAAGTATAATATAAGTTATTTCTTAGATAGAACTTACTCGTTTAGATTTATTTATAATAAGCGTGTTATCGATTAGATTTTTTATAACTAGCTTATTATCTAAGAACTTTATTAGTATTCGTCTTCTATTAGATAAAGTTATATATCTTCTCTCTTTAGCTACTATACTATATAAATTCTTAATATTACGACTTCGTATCTCTCGTCTCCGTCGAGAAGTTCTTATAAGTAAGATAATACTATAGCGATCTCGAATTCTATCGCTATTATAAGTACGGTTTTATACTCTTTTATCGACGTAGATATTTCGTATAGTTCGCTATAGAGTATTAGATATCTTATTTTCTCTAAAGATCTCTTTACGTAGCGAAGTAGTCGATATATAAATCTATCTCGGGACTCGATAAGTAAATAAACTATAGTTAGCTTTAGTATCGACAATATATTTATTGTCTAAGATACTATTATAAACGAATAACTCTCTAAAAGCGTACGGTAGCCGACCCCTAAAAGCCGAATATTAATATACTACTTAGCTCGAATATTTAGCGCGTTAAAACTTAGATCTTAATTCTAATAGTATTACGAATAACGTCGATATTTACTTAAGAAAGGTCGCGATAGAAGGCTAAATATCGATAGAGTATCTATAGAAGTTCGAGAAGAGCGATTACGATAAATATTCTATATAAGATATATATATATAATCCTAGAAACGCTAATTCGTTCTTAATATATCGCTATATTATATAAGAACGAAGTATCGTATAAGCTTAATAAACTTATAGAAATAGCTCGTAGAACGGTCGATAAATACTCTACGCGAAGATAAAGAATAGTAGGGTTAAGAATAAGATACTCTAATTATTCTTAGTATTACTTAATACAAATAGTAAATTAATCTTATAATAAGTATATATAGACGAGAAAGCTATACTAGCGCGTTCTATTAACCTCTAAATACACTAAATAGTACGTAAGTAGAACTTAGTAAAACCGAGATAATTACTATAGATTCGTAAAAAGTATATAGATCATGTAAGAAGACCCCCAGGAGTTCTGCTAGGAGGTCGAGATGCGGTTACTAAGACTAAATAGATAGCGCTGCTCCCGTTAGAACCAGAACGATTACAATTACGATAACGCGAGAAGCGCGTCTCCCGTGTAACCCTGAGCTTAAAAAGCTATTATAGCTTTTAGGCGTTCCTTTAGCGCTAACTCTAGAGTTTAATAGCTTTAAGAAGATATTAAAAAGAAGAGTAGCGATAGAGTAAAATATAGAAAGATAACTAATAAAAGAGTAGTTATCGAATCTCGAGATAAAATTATTATTATTTTTACTAGTCTATTCTTAAATAGATATAGATTAGAAAGAATAGTATAGACCGATAACTATTAGTTAAAGACTCGCGTAATACTATTTCTCTAGAGAGGTCTTCGTACTCTTTCGTACTATACTTATTATAATATATACTTCCTAGTATTAACTATTTATATCCGCTTTTAGAAAATAGAGTAACGTAATCGATCGAGAAAATACGACTTTAGATATAGAGCTAAAATCTAAAGAGAGTACGTAATTTAAAGTACGATAATCGCGTAATATATATACGTATATATAGCGCGTATCGTAGAGTTATAGAGCTAATACGATTAGTCTAAAGTCTACGATTAGTGTTCTTATTCATGAAGGTATATACATCGGGACCAAGTAGTACTATAGATAGTTGATTGAGTCATTTCAACGCTAAGGTTAGTAGTTAATAGACTTAGCTAGGTTATTAGCCGACCTAGATAGATCCCTAGATGTGCCTCAGCGCTAGAAAAACTCCCTATATCTATACGATATAGATCTAAAGTGTTTAATTAGATAGCTATATATAGGCGTGAGTGAGTAAGATAAAAGAATACGATTGCTCTAAGTGAGAAGAATTCGAATAAAGAGTTAACTAATAATATAAGACTTATATATATAGTGCTCTCGAAGACACGTGTTCTTTGCATATACGTATATATCTAAAATAAAAGCTAGATTATAAGATATATTAACTTATAGTCTTACTATTCGATTAGTGTTCTTATTTATAAAGATATATATATCGAGATTAAGTAATATTATAGATAGTTAATTAAATTATTTTAACGCTAAGATTAATAGTTAATAAGCTTAGCTAGATCGTTAGCCGATCTAGATAGATCTTTAAACGTGTCTTAGCGCTAGAAAAACTCTTAAATAATTAAAAAACGTTATATAAGAGCCTCGTAGAAGATTTCGCATAATAATCTAGCGATACGAGTATCGCTAGTACTAGCGCTAATAAAACGGAAGATGCTAATATCTTTATAATGTAATAAGTATTCGCTTAAAATAAGTAATAATATAAAGATAATAGAAATTGGTCTTCTAGCGTCTTAATAGTATAATCTTATCGTCGCTAAGACTCGTCTAGCGTGCTAAAGTAATAGTCTCTCTACGAAAGAAATATTCTAAATAATAATTTTTCATATCGAGCGAGATTAGTATTTAGCAAAGTTAATTAATAATTAGCTCTTTAATAAAAGAGCTCTTATTTAATTAAAAGAGGGAGCTATTTAATAAGATCTTTTATCTAAAGAGATATCGTAAGATCTTTATTATATAAGCGTTATTATTTAACGTCGTAACGATAAGTGTTATTTTTTAACGAAAGAAATCCGTTTTAGATACTAAAAATATAAGTTCGAGATATTTCTCGTATAGTCTTATTAAGCGACGAGTGAAGAATTATTACTTAAAGTCCTAGTCTTTACGATCACGTATAATATATATAAACTCGCTCACACGAAGAAATACGATGAATACGAGATAAAAGACTATATAGAGCGTTACTTCGATCTCGTCTTCTTAACTAATATAAATAAGTATTTATAGTAATAGATCTTTAATAATTAAACGATATTCTTTCGTCTCAGTCTCGTCTCGTAAATATTAAATATTAACGATAATTCTTTATAATTAAGAATTATAAAATATCGTAAGATTCTTATATTTTATATTAACGTAAACTAATCTAACGTCTATTAGATAGATCTTAATAATCTTAATCTTAATTTGTCTCGTATTAAGATATATAATCTAGCTAACGAGTGAGTTAACAATCGCTAGAAAGAAAGGTATACTCTTATTAATAACGCAATAAGCGTTATATAACTTGATAAATATAATATACGTTTTTCGCGTCTTTGCGGCCAAATCTTATTAAAGAAGACGAGCTATCTCTCGTGATAATACGATCTAATTATATTAGAAATTCGATAAGTCGCGCCTTAGCTCTACGGAGCGATTGAGATATATCTTAGCTATAGATATACGTTAGCGATCTTTCGATATCGAAAGCGTAATAAGTTATCTATTAACTTATTAATCTTGATTAAGATTTATATTAAGATTAAGTAAATATCGTATTTTATTAATAGCATTACTATATCTCGTAGTAAGACCATAACTAATTCGCGAATAGAGAACTTTTTAAGATTATAAATATATACGTTATTATCGCAATATAGCATCAATCGTAATCTCTAAAGTCTTTGTAATTATAGTCGAATAGCGTGATATACGATCTTTATTTCTTTAAATTAAATGTCTTTTTAATAATAACGTATAATATTAAAATACTAAAAGCCTTCTAAATCGACTGCAAGAGATTTAAGTATTTTAGAATATAGCCTCTCATATTAAAGGTTCCTAATGCGTCGATTTAAATATACTATATTAATCGATTAATAACGTAGCGAATTAACTTAAAATTATTTCAATCTTTTAAAAAGATCTTTCACTATAATAGATTGATCTTCATATATAATATAATTCTAATAAATACTATTAATCTTCGAATAACATCGAAAAGTCGCCTTAAAAACGCTCTCTCTAAGATCACGATCTTAATAATAAATAATAAGAAATCGATCGCTAACTCGAGTTCGCGATATGAGATCATCGCCCGATTTAAAAGATTCTTAATCGTATTTCTCGCCCGGGCGAGCTTATTAAAAAAGAGTCTAGTCTACATTAGAATACTATCGAACTCAATCCCTAGATAATCGGCTATAATACCCATAATATCCTTAATATAATTAATTTTAAAGTCTAATTCTTCATATACGAGATTAAATTATTAACTATATACAATCGCATTATCGATTGATACTAGAATAACGAAGAAATCGTTTAAATAATAAAGTACTATAATTTAAAGAAAAACTATCATTAAGATTTAATTAAGAGTCTTTATAAATAGATTAAATATAAATAATAACGTACGTAGGCCGAAGAATAGATATTATTCTATTTAATAGCGATCGTCATAGTGAAATCCTAGCAATCATTGATCTAAAATTGCAATCGATATATATCTAAAGACGTCTTTCAGGTCTCTTTTAACGAACTAAGCCTCAAAACCTTATTATAGTAGTGCGATTACTACGTTATTATATAGCGCGTATTTTAGAGCCTCTTAGTTCTAGAGTATACTATTATTAACTAAGATCTCATATGAAAATAAGAGATTATAAATACGTCTTTAATTATTATTGTGCTTCGAGACTAGTTCTAGCGGCGAGTAAACGAATTACTATTTCGTCTAAAAGTTAATCTCGACTAAGCGATTATACTAAAGCTATTTTTAAAGATTCGCTATTAATATATTAGATACTACGAGGGCTAATTAATAATTATAATTGCGATAACGTAGAATTTAACCTCGATATTTAATTTTTATTTTCTTTCGAAGAATAGTCGAAAGAATCTTTACGAATATAAGATTTAAATAATTCTTCAATTAACGATCCCAACCTTTTACTCGCAGCGAATCTTAGCTAACTAAATTTAAATCTAATAAATCATATAGCGCGTATAGAAATCCTTCTACTATATGTAATAGTAATATAAATATCTATAAGTGCGTTAAGAGTTATTTAGACTTAGAAATTCGATTATTAAGCGAGATGAGATTAATATTTAAGATCTCGATTTTAATCTTATAATACGTATTTATTAGATAATTTAGCTAATAATTAAGATAAATATATATATACTAATAGTACTCGCGTGAACATCGTCTCTTATTAAAATTTCGATATATAGCGAAGAATTTAAGAGTAGAATCTAAGTTCTACTTAATATCGATAAAGACGATTATTTTACGTAATAGGAGATCGCTATAACGTCTATTCTCGATGATCTAGGCTATAAAATCGTTCTAATCGTTTAAGATATATACGTTTATAAACGTATTATAATATTTACGAATAAAGTCAAATTTATATAAAACTAATATTAAGCTCGAACTTCGAATTACGAAGTATAAAAGGTCTATAGAGTTAAAAGTAGTATAGAAATATTATTTATATCTATAATCGAACGATATCTATATTAATATAATCGTGTATCGACTATATATAAATAGTCTTTAGACTTAGCTTAGTCTTAATTTATATATACTAAAGAAGTAGTTTAATTATCCGTATCTATAATTCTTATAAAACTATTATAGCTCGTATTTTAATATCTTCTATTACTAAATCTATACTCGATAAGAAGAAGAAAAAGCTACGATATATAAAGATAAAGAAGAAAAAGAATAGTATCGCTATACTATAAAATCTAGCGTTATTATAAGATAAAGTCGAGGCGCTAGAGAAATAGACTAATCTCGAGAATATAAACGAAATTATAATTTAAAAGAAGAGACTATAAGACGCTAATAAATAACTTAATAATCTCTAATAAGAAAGAGATAAAATAGAGACGAAAGAGAAGAAAGTAGATAATATAATACTAATAGATAAGAGCGAGAAGATAGTATAGACTTCGACTTCTAGCTTTAGAGAGAAGAATATCTCTTCTATAGCTTAAGAACTAAATTTAATTAATTACGCCGAAGAGAATCCTAGTCGTAATAATCTTAGTTAGACGAGTAGCGATAATAATAACTAAGATAAAGAAAATAACGGCGATAATAGTAAAGATAATAATCTAGAAAGTACGAGATACTCGATTTTAGTTCTTAGCGATAACTAAAAGAATAAGATACTCGTAATAACTATTTCTAATTATAAGAGTCGTATAGAAAAACTCTCGATAAATTATAAAATAATAATATAAAAATCTAGTAATAATTATCGAGGAGATATAGTTATTATAAGATATAGTCTAAAGAGTTACTTAATATTTAGAATCGAGCGCGTCTAATAGCTTTAATTTAAAAGAAGTATCTAATATTACTAATATTAAATTATAGTCTTATAGAATTAGCGAGCGAAAATAAGATAGAAAGTAATACTACGATTATAAATATATTAACGATATTATTACTATCGCTTATACGTCTACGAATAATAATAAGCTACTAAAGAGAATAAATCTAGCTTAGTATACTAAATATCTAAAGAAGCCATATACTAAAACTTAGATTTTAATATAATAGAAGAATATAGTTAGAAAGAAGAAGAAAAAGTCGAAAACTTAAAAGACTTAAATAACTATAAGATATATTTATCTAATAAGAGAAAAGAAAGATAAGATATTCTATAAATAAGTAAAGAAATATAAAACGAAGTATATTATATAGCTTAAAGATAATTCGATAGATAGAAATATTACTATAATACAAGCTTCTTCTAAAGAGATACTAATAAAGATTAAAGAGAAATTAGAAGTCGAAGATAGATTAATAATCTAAAAGAAATTAAAGATTAAAGTCGATTTATTAAAGAAAGAGATCGAAATCACGCGTAAACGACGCTCTAAATTTATAGAATTTAAAGAATAATCTTCGATATCTAGAAACTTATCTTACGCTAAACGATCGTCTCTTAAATCTTCGAAGTCGATAAGTATAAAAAAGATTAAGAAGAATATATAGACTAAGGAAATTAATTCGATATCTATAACTTCTTATACCCTCGAGATCGACGCTACGAAGAATATATAGACTATTAGCGCGTCGCTATTAAATAAGAATAAGTAATTAGAGAATTACTATAAGCTAATAGATCTAAAGAAAGAAATAGACGCGAATAAATAAGTAAAAATAATAAATACTTAAATTAAGACTAAAAAAGCGGTAGCTAGTATTTAAATAGACTAGCGTTAACTTTCTTAGCTATTAGCTAGCTAGGTCTCTTTTTAATAGAGAATTTCTATAGTAACGTCTATTATTTTATCTACGTTCTATAAGCTATAGACTACTTTCCTACGTTTCTATTTTTATATTCTAAAATACGATATTAAATACACGCGCTATATCGAGATCTAATTTAGATATTTACTATAGATAGCTTTAAGGTATATAGATAAAGTAAAGATAAAACGAACTTCTCTTATAATATAGAATACTAGCTAATACCCGTTATATAGTATCTTTACTAAAGGGAAAGCTCTTAATTTTACCATATCTATAATATAACTTCTATAAGATATAAAGAAATAATTACTAGTAATATAATCGAGCCGCTTTTAAAATTATTCTAATATCGTCTTAATTATACTCTCGATATCTTATAATACTAACTAGATCGTAATAATTCTAAGTTCGCTCGATTTTAGTAAATTACTCTATTATATCTCGATTCGTTTTATATCTATATATACTACTATTATATTAATATTTAATAAGATAGCGTAGACGCTAGATCTATAATCTCGGAGATATTACTCGTTTATAAGAAGCTTCGAGTAATTATTCTTTATTATAAAAGTAGTATATATTATAGTATCTCTCTATATCTTTCGTTCGACTAATTATAAAAAACGTTACGAAGATAGTAAACTCGAGCGCCTAATAAAATCTATTAGCACGTATAGACTCGATATCGAATTAAGAGTTTCTCTTATCTCGAATTAGCTACGAAATAAAGAAGTTATATACTATAGTCTGTATATTAGACGTCGTAGTAATCTAAGTAATCGTTTCTAAAAGATTCTAAAGAATTATATATTCGAGAAAATTCGAATATCTCTTAATATTAATAAATATAATCGCGTTATTTTTATCGAAGAACCTTGTTACTAGTTCTTATTTTAAAGAAAAAAACTCTAATTAGCTCTATCGATCTTAACGCTAGTTTATTATATAGCAATTAAATATTTCTAAAAACTTAGAATTTTTAGTTAAGAAATCGAAAAAGAACTTATTAATATAAAATACTATATTAAAAGCGTAGTTACGATTATCGAAAGACTTTTTATAGCCCGTCTTTCTTAGAAACTCGAGAAGAAATTAGTAGACTATTCTTATAATATTAAAGCTATTAAGTTAGTATATATTTAATTAAATACTAGCCGGAATATATTAGAATTTTAAGTCGTCTTTTAAAGATAATTATATAAATATCTCGAAAAGTTCTATCGTCTTAAAATTATTAGCGTTAGTTTATTTAATAATCTCGAAAGTAGCGAAAGAGCGTAGAATTCGTACTAGATTTCTTAGTGTTTAGCTCTTAAAATAGAAAGATATATTTAGTATCTAGTAATATAGAATCTATCTTTATGTAGACGCTAGGTTATCTAAGCTTTTCGAATTTTTTTAGCTATTATAAAGAGCGTCGAAGATTCTTAGATCGATAATTATACGAATTAAGATTATTTTTAAAGACTATAAAAGCTTTAGCTTTTTCTCGTTAGTATTAGCGAGAATATAAATATCTAATATAGAATTCTTATTTACGTCTTTTCGAGAATCTTAAGAGTAAGATCTACTTATTACGCGAAAGTCTAAATCTAATAATATACTAGATCGAGATAGAGTATCATTATAAAAATAAGAATAATTATAAATATTAGAAATCTCTCGGATATTTAATTTATATATCTAGACTAGCTAGGAATTACTTCTCGATTAGATTAGTATTATAATTCTATAATCTAGCTTAGTATTAATAGAGACGAATTATTATAATAATTAAAGTAGCGTTATACGTATACTATCTTAAGAAGGGTCGAAAGCTAAATAGTCTTTTAATTTATATTAATTAATTATAGAACTAGTATATTCTTAGATACTATATACTCTTAAATATTTTAATTCTTTTTTAAATATCTCGAAAATAGTAGCTTCTAAAGCTTTTATAGATAATAATCGAAATAGAGCGCTAGAAATTCTCGCTTTTATCTAGATTAAGTTCTTTATATTCTTTATTCTTATCGCTCTTCGAATATTTACGCAGATAGTAATTATTCGCTACTTAGATTTAGATAATATAGTTATCATAATTACTCTAATAAGTATCTTAATTTAAGTAGTTAGATAAAGCTAATAGAATTAGATTTTTCTTCTTATATTCTTCGTTATCTAGACGTTCTACGCGAGCTAAAAGAGTTATCGATATATATTCTATCTATCTATAGTTCGCTAAGCTCTTCTTATTAAAATTAACTAAATCTTATAGCTATTCTATATTATAGCTATCGCTATCGATAAGTTATTCGTAGTATTTCTTATTCTGCGGATACTTATAGTTACTAGTATTTAGAAACGACGAATTCTTTATTATACTATCTATAGCGTACTTCTTTACGCTACGATTAATACGATTCTTATATTTACGTAACATATATCTACGAGAGCCTTATAGATGCCTTTAGTAGCTATATATATAAAATATTTTTCGTTTACTATTTTAATAATTTATATAATAGTCGTTTCTTATAAGTTTATTCTAATATCTAAAATATCTTTATCGATAAAAATAGACTATTATATTCTAATTAATATATCTCTAGCTCTTATATCTCTTATTATTATTAAGGATCTTAAAATAAGAAGAAAAAGAAAGATAACCTTAATCGCTATTTTAAGTTTAAAGATATTATAAATATATACGTAAATCTATTTTAGAGCGATATCTTATATATCGTAGCGCCGTAATTTATATTATTATTAAAACGTCTAAGCTTCTTAGCGAAAGCCTCCATACTAATTTTATCTATAGATATATAAGAGTAATCTCGACTTCGAGGTAATTAGATATATAAAAGGATATCGATAATCTAGCTTTAATAAAGAGTCTACGGGTCGGAAAGGTGTGGTATATTTGATGGTATGGGACCAGTTTTTCGAATACCATACCGAAAGATATGGGATAT
>JANQBS010000296.1:0-43975 GCA_033085395.1 Xanthoparmelia taractica | reverse complement strand
TAATTTTTTAAAAAAAGTTGAAAAAAAGTTGAAAACGACTATGTTCAACAGATACCACACCTTTCCGACCCGTATTTCTCAGCATGATCTCCGCCCTACGACCCTTAGAATTCCACAGACTTTTTAATTATTCCAATCTTAGACCTTTTCATGATAACATGATAGCAACGCTTGATTTCGATATTAACTAACTATCGAATCGATTCAGAAGAAGTCCTTCATCAATATAGCTCACTCATTATTATCGAATTTATTAAATAAGTGAGCTATTAGATTAGTAAAATCTCATTAGCTTTTCTCTCTACTCTTTATCTACTCAAAAGTTTCTTTATTTTACTTCTCTTATTAATTAGCCTTATAAATTAACGCTAACTACTTTAATAGATAGATAAGTACTTATTCTCGCATTTGATATCTAGGAATTTATTATTATCGATTATAAATACGCTGATTTAATATCTAACGATATCAAGGAGATTTATAAGCATCTCACGTTTAACACTCTCAGGCCTGTTAAATTAATATCTATTATTAATTCTGCTGTTAATTCATTAAAAACGACTACTTATTTCTTAATTTAAGATCGTTAACCATCTAACTAAGCCGTTAATAAACCTACTTTTCGTAAATCTATTCGACGTTTTAAGCAAGTCACGTAGTCTCTTAAAAACTTACTCTTTGATTCTTTTTCTACTGAAAATATATCTAATCGATTATTAATTAAAAATAACCCTACTAATATTAATAACGACAATTCTACTAATAGTTCTACTAATATTGATAATAATTCTACTAATAATAATCGTGATTCTTTATTAGATAATTCTATATTATCACCGTTATTAGTGATTTATGAGGATTCTACTACTATAGATACTATTAATTTAAGTAAAAATTCAAGCACTTCTTCTAGATAATTAAGTCAAACTATATTTAAAATAACTATTAACTTCACAGCTCAATAACTATAAGATATAATCAATAATACTATTAACTCCATCGTTACGAATATCATTAATAACTTGCATTTATCTATTAAACCTAAGGGAGAATAAGGCTCGTTAGAAGAGTTAGGAGAACTCGAATTAATTATAATAAAAACACCGAGTTCTAATAGCAAATGAAATACTATAGAACTAAGTTATTTCGATTCTTTTCTAAATAAGTCTTACGAAGAGAATAAAATTATAACTATAGAAAAGAACGTATATTATCGTAGTATAATTCTATTTATTAAAAGAATTCATAACTTAATAACTATAAAAGAAGAAGCTATAGTTCGTATTAATATAATTACTTATTTTCGTAATTCTACACTTATTTAATATATCTTAGAGCTATTAAATTTAAAACGAAGAGATCTTCGTATAAAAGATAATGAAGTGAAAGAATAATATAGAGCTCTCTCTGTAAGATTTAAGAAATTGCTAGGCGTAATACTCTCGAATCTAATTATAGAGAAGTATATATTAATAGATACTCGAGCGCGCAGAGAGCTTACTAACTATGTGTAAGTAGTAGTTAAACACGTAAAATTAGCTAATATTAATAACATTCAAAATTAGTTGACATTTACCTATTAGGAAATTATATCGAAATTACGTATTTTTATTAATTTACCAAATTCAGCTATTATTATTATAAGCTTTATTTAAATACTTAATATAAAGAAGATAACTTAATTTGAGCTATATATTAGATAGTATTAGGCTTTCGTTTAAAGGTCTTATTAATAGCAGTAAAATTAATAGAATTAACGTAAAAATATCTATCGAAATACACTAAAGAATATATTTTAGCAAGGTCTTTTAAATTTAGCTTCTTTAATTCGTCAAGATTAATAGGACTAATTTAATTCTATTTCTTAGTTATTTGAATAATAGCAGTAGCAATATAAGTAATTATATCGTTAGTAGCAATTATTTCGATCTTCTAACTCCTTTAATTAAAATACTTATCGCCCTTAGCAATACGACTATTAATTAAATCCTCGCTACAATTCACGATTATCGAATTAAAGACCTTTCGTGTAAGTTAAAGAATAGCAAAATATATTAGATTTAACGAATCGACCTTAAATCAATCAATTCGATTAAGCAGATCGAAAATTCGAAAGTCAAAATAATGCCGAAAATCGATAATTTCAGTAGAATTTTAGATCTAAGGCTACTGCTTATCAAGCAGAAGCGATCACTAAGCAAGAAAATCCTAGTTAAGCGAAAGAAAATACGCTTCAACAGAATATTGAAATTAACGACTATTAGAAGCAGTCGGACCATGATTTTGATAAATTAAATAATTAATAATATAATAATTCTTTTACTAAATTTATGGGCATTCAAACGTACTATAGGAATTGTGATCTAACTTTCTCTTCTAAGTCGAAATTACATAAGCATTTGCGAGTCGAATATCATTCTAAACCACTATCTAAATCGCTAGCAAATACATAAATAAATATTAATGCTTTTACCTTAAAAATTATTTAATTAGACTTCAAGAATATAACTCGATTAGATACTAGTTTTAGCTTTCGTGACTGAAATTACGCTTATATTTCACTACGATTTATATTAAATATAAAAGATAAAAAAGAATATGCTAATTTAGGGACTAATATAATATTAATCGATAAGTAATAACTTTTATCTCTTCTCTCTAATGTAAAAATTAAAAAAATATTATCTTATCTACGTGTTAAAGGGCTTAATTCTATAATGCATAATATTAATAAATATATGCTTATTCTTATATATCTCCTAGGTCGCAAAAGAAATAATAATAAGGCTCTTGCTTATATTGTAAAAGAAATTTATTTGGTTAATAATTTAAAGATAAATCTATTAATAAGAAATAACATTATAAGATCGAAGAAGATTATACTTGATATAAGTAAAAACGAGGCTCGTATTAATAGTTATAATATTATTATTAAGATTATAACTTATAATACTAATTAGTATATAAATCAATTAATTCGAGTATAGAAAGCACTTATAATCGCCTTACGAGCTTAGTAAATTCTATCTATTATTATATTTAAGAATCTATCTAATAGGGACTTTATTTTCGAACCTATAAAGTAGTATAATTTAATTATATATACTTATATGATTAATATTAATATTATTAGTGTAATAGTCAAAAATAAGACTAATTATACTATGCAAATTTTCAAGAAATTATATCTAAGAATACTATAAGAAGTCGACTACGAAAACGTCTTCATTATTAATGTAGAGATGCCTTTAACTAAGCTCGAAAAGCTCTTAAAATCATCGAATTGAGTTAAAAAAAGTAGTCACCTTTGCGGCTATTACGTTAATAAGTCTAGCTAATAGCTTTGCTTCTCTAATTAATTATATTGAAAATAAAATTTCCAACGAAATCTTAGATATTAATTCTAAGAGCATAGAATTAAAGCTTTCTAACGATATAATAGTTTATAAGAATAAGCTAAAAAAGTAATAATTAACTAACTTAGTTAATAAGTTTCCGTCTTTATAAAAGAATAAATATTTTACCAAAGTGTCATAGAATAAATAAATAAAGCTTTCTCTGCGAAATAATTAATAGTTAAGATTATCTAATAGTAAGAGAGCGAAGATTTATTCTCTTAAGCTTATAGATAAGATAATAATTAATAAAATCTTTAACTCTCTTTAATAGCAAGGTCGTTTAAAGTATATAAAGCAATTAACTTCGTTTAACTATTCTATCTTCGTTATTTAAAAAATTCTATCTAATAATAAGAGAAAAGATAGAACTATAATTAATATTCGAGACCTAAACGATCTTATTGTACTAGACGTCTATCTCGTACCTCTTTAATCTAATATTATCTCGAAGCTATTTAATTGCACTCATCTAGCTATGCTAAATACAATTTCTTTCTTCTATTAATAATTTATATATTTCGACTTTTAATATATATTTATAGTAGTTACGTATCGAGAATAGAAAACATTTAATATTTCAATTATAAAATATATAAATTTAATTATCTACGTATAAAGAAGAATTAATTATATTCTAAGAGCTCTTAAGAACTTCGTATAAGTCTATATTAATAATATTATTATTAATTCTAAAAGTTTCTCTAAATATATTTATCACTTAAAAAGACTTTTTTAACTTCTAATTAAATATAATATTTTAATCGTTTCTAAAAAAAACCTTTCTAAAATATTTAAATATTAATCTATTTAATTAATATATTAACTCTTTAAGAATAGCTACTGCAGATAACAAATTTAAAGCGATTATTAAGCTAAATTATTTCGTAACTCTTAAAGATTTAAAGCATTATCTTAATCTAATAGACTATCTTCGTAGCTTAGTTCATTATTATATATAATTTATAGCATCTTTATAGAATCTCAAGATAAGACTTTTAAAAGAAGCTTCATCGAAAGGCGATTTTCGTTATATTTATTCTTTACGCTTTAAATTATCTCTATTAATTAAGCTAGAATAAGCTAGTTTTAATAGTCTATAAGTAATATTATCTTAATCTTTTATACTTATTCATTACGATTTAAATAGATTAATTTAAGTAAATTTGAATACTTTAAAGAAGTTTAGTTTCGAAGTATAAGTCTTTTATGTCAACGAAGAATTTAATTCTAACTTAAGCTTAAAATAGTCTTCCCGCACTACAATTTAAATAATTATATTTTTTTCTCGAGGTCTAACTTAAGCTAAGAAAAACTACTAATCAATAGAGCTAGAAGTAGTAGACTTCGTCTAAGTGCTTAAGAAAATAAGGTATTTAATAGACTTATCGAAGCATATTACTATTATTTAAATAGATTATTCTATTATCTTAAATATTATAAAATAATTATTTATTACCTCAACGAATTTTACTATAAGAATAAACGTTCGTCTTATTAGAGCTTCTTAATTTCTTAGGTAATTTCGTTTTAATATTCGATATAAGTCTAAAAAAGAATATATTATCTTAAATATACTTTCAAGATTTACGAGTGCTAATAATAATAATATATCCCTCTCTAATGAGTATAATAAGCTAAATACTCTCTTTACTATTACACTTATAAAGATAAGTTCTACGTTCTTTGAAGGCCTCGAAAACAATTATAAGATAGACTTATTCTATATTAAAATCTCTACTTTAATAATTAAGAATAAAGATATTAACGAGAATATTATTAATTTTTCTTTCGTTTGTGATAGACACATAAAAGACACTATATAGAAGTATCAAAATCTTTTCTTTTATATTAATAAGCTTATCGGCGTGTAGAGTCTTTATATATCTCAAAGCATAATTAAAGTTATTCTTGAAATAGCTTATAAAGATAATTATTTAAGATTTAAGAGGTCTTATAAGAGGATTTCGAATATATAATATATTTATAAATTAATTAAGTATCTTCGGCAGTATATTAGATTCTACCCTTAATATCTTATTTTTTAAACACGCCGATATTGTTTTTATGATTCTCTATAGCTAATTAAGTCTTCGTTAATATTATTTTATATATTTACTCTAGATTTTATTTTAATATTCTTAAAATCAATAAATAAAATATTCGATATTATTCTTTTTACAATAGATAAGTTTATAAAGAAGATAACTTTCGTGTCTAATAAAAAGGACTACTTCGTCGCTTAATAAACTACTATATTACTTAATAAACTTAATATTATAAACTAAGGAATCTCGAGAGTTTTATTTATAAATCGTGATAGAAAGTTTCTTTTTAAGCTTTAATCGAAGCTCTTTAAAAAGCTCGAAATAAAGTTACTTTATTCGATTATTTATTATTTTTAGACGAATAAAAGTAGCGAGAAAACTAATTAAATAGCGAAGATAGTACTACGATTCTATCTATATATTATGTAGAATCTCGCTCTCTAGCCGTTAGTTCTCTCGCGAATATAAGCTCTACTTAATAACTCGATCTCAATTACAATTAATAGCACTCTTAATAAACTAACTTACGAATTTTAATCTAATAAATCACTTAATCTACTTAAAGAAGTCACTATATCTCTATTATAGTCTATTGTTACCCGTATTTAAATAGCTAATATTATCTTATTTGCTTAGATAGATTAAAAATATTACTATAATAGAAAGCATTAATAAATATTTTTTAAGTAGGGCGATTAAGCTTATTTACGATTGCATAAAGACTATTTTATCTCTATTATTACTGCTACTATTATTATTATTAAGCTATCTTAGTAGTATATTAATTCTTTCGAAATACTATAGAAAATTAACAAATAGATTTACAAATTAGCTATCTTAGGGCATTGAAATATATATTTAATTTTTAGCATTGTATAACTAGAGTCTATTTCTACTTTTAACTCTAACTCGTATAATCGTTCTATTTCTAATTAATTAGATAGTGTGTATATAAAAAAAAGATATTAATAAATATAAGTTCTAAGAAGTAGAGCGAATTCTTAATAAGCGAGTTATTCGAAAAGATAGAGATCTTGCCACGTAATATCTCATCAAATAATTGAGATACGGGCCTAAATATAATCAGTGATATAACGCCAGAGATCTCACCAATTTCGATAACTTAGTATAGCAATATAAGAATGCAATCGCTACTGCTAATACCGTTTGAATTACGAGGTCTCCGCAAGCTAAAAAAATATAATTATTTAACTCAACAAGAGATTTATAAGTTAAATATCTTAGCTAACTATATCTACTATCTCATCGCTACATTTAAATGACTTAACGAATATTACTAATCGAGAATTACTCTCCTTTATTCGATAGCGTTTATATAATTATTAAAGAAAGACATTAATCAATTTGTGTGTTATTATTATAATATTCTAACTACTCTCACATTATATACTTTCAGTCGTCAATATAATCTTACTATTATTAATTTTTTAATAGTTTATCGCCAATACGAATTTAATAGCATTAATAAATTAAGGATATAATAAGCAAGCGAGGTCGCTTATTTTTTTCTTATTGTTGTAAGATGTTATCACGATTTTTTTATATATTAATATCAAAGGTATTCCGGGAAGAACATTTCGAGAAGATCGAGGAGGCTAGATCAAATTTGTATTAGTTTCTTAGCATGATCTCCGCCCTGCGACCCTTAGAATTCCACAGACTTTTTAATCATTTCAATCCCAGACCTTTTCATGACACAAATTTAAATTTAATATTAATTTAAAAATAATTTTTATAATTTATTTTAAAAATATTTTTAGGTCTTAATTTTCTTAAAATTTAAATAAATATATTAGACTTATTTCGAATTAGAATTTTAATTATTATATAATTAATTAATTAATTAAATATTATTAAATGCGTCTATATTACTAATTTAAATAAGAAATCACGATTATTAAATAGATTAATTTCTTTAATTAATAGAATTATCTCGCTATACGAAGATATGAAAATAGATAATTTAATATAGATCTTTCTTCGAATAAACTCGCCTCGAGATCGAGTAATAATATTAATCGTAGTACTATAACTATTAATTCTTACTTTCTTATTAACTATATTAATAATAATCTCTTCGAGTCTAATAATATTATTTTTAATAAATATTTTAACACGTAAATTATTAATAATATATAATTCTCTACGTAGATATATAAGTACTCTTCGATCTTAATTATTAATTCTAAAAAAATAGATATTCTATATAATATACTTCGAAGTCTTATACTTAAAAGTATTAACTTTACGCACTCGTAAAAATATTATTATTTTAAAAATAATTATATTTAAATATTACTAAGAATATTATAATCTATTTCTTAAGCTTATATTATATTCGATATTAATATAAACTTTATTCTTTTAATTAATAGAATCGAGTTTAATTTTAATTATAACGTAAGTTTAACTTCGAAAAATAAACTTATTTTCTAAATTCTAATTAAAAGCGATAAACTTAATAATTTTTAAGTTTTTATTAGCGGAGTTAAACGACTTTATAAGCTATTTCTCGAAGTTAGAAGACTTTGCTAGCACCGCTTCGTTGACATAGACGTGCTTTTTAAAGCAGTTAATACGTAAATACTTATGCAATTTGATCTTAAATAAGAAGGATTTCTAATAGTTTCGATAGTAGATTTCGATCCCTATAAAGTCAATAAACTAATTATTAATTAATTATATAGAAAGCTTATTAGAACTAGTATAATATATCTTATTCTCATATTAATCTTCGTCTACAAAGTAAGAGTATTCGATATTAATATTTTCTTTCTAATAATTCGAACTTTAAGCTTCGTCACGCTTAGCATTTTTATTAATAATAGATATCTAATAGATAGCTACTTTTAAATAATTTATAGCATTAAATCAAGGTCTTTAATTGCTTTGATTTTGCTAAAGATCTTAATCTCGCTAAAAACCTTGGGTTGGCCTTAAAGGAAACTTCTATTGCTAACTATCAAATAAAGATCGATTCGAGATCGAATTTAATACGTTTGGAGCGGCGATTTATAGAGATTAACGAGGTATTTACTAAGCGTTTTGCTGCGAGTTTAAATAAGTATTTTAATTATTATATTAACGAGGAAATAACTAAGTTAATTAAGCGTTTTGACTTTTATATTACTAAAGATAAGATCGCTAATATTAATTATTAAGATTTATACTTTACTAAGATCGAAAAGATTAAAAAGATTGCTATTATAAACGAGGTTAATACTAATTAGAAATATCTCTATTACTATTACTTCGATTTTAAGAAGAATAATTTTAAGAAGATCTCGTAAAGATATTTCTCAAAGAAGAAGAAGAAAACTCAAAAGAAGAAAACTTATATATTCTCGAATTATATCTATTTACGTAGATTTATTAATTATACTTAAGATCGTTTATCTTTTTAAGAAAATTATATAAAATAATTTAATTTTTTAATCTTCTTAAGTCACGTCTTAGTTTAATATTTAAGTTATTATAGATTATATTAAGCTAATTTTTAACGCTAATTAAGTTAATATTCTTCGATATACGTAAGATCTTTTATACGTATTCTTAAGACTTTCTTTTACTAATAATATTCTTTAAGATATATCTCTTCTTTAATAACGAATTAATTATTATATTAATAAATACTTTAAATTATTTATTAATATTCTCTTTTACTTATTTAATTTATTCTTAAGCTTTATAAGACGCTTATTATTATTAAAAAGCTTATTTAATTATTATTTTAAAATAGATTCCTTAAAGTATATTTAGAAATTTATACGAACGAGCTTATTATTCTTAATGCTAGCTATATTATAAGTATATTTTAAAAATAAATATATAACTCGAAAGTAAATCTCTTTTAATATATACTTTATTAAAAAAATATCGAAAGTTATCGACTTATTCTTATATATCGAATTACAAAAATCTTATATTACTAGTATTTTATTTACTAATTAATATAGTTTCTACTATAGTATTAATATTATCCTATTCTGACGATCCTCGCTTATTAGGCGATTTAGATATATTATAAAAAAAATCTTATAAAGCAGTCTATTATTGCTGTGAAAAGTTAATACTCTATTAATTAACCTCGTTATTTTCAGCTATATTAAAGTTTAAAGTATCTCTAGAAGTAGAGTTTATACTTGAATTTAAAGTAGAATTTAATATAGAATTCGAATTAGAATTAGTAAAGTTCGTGATAGTTGAATTGCTAGAATTAGAGCTAGTGCTAGAAGGATTTTTAATAGAAGAATTACTAGTAATAGAACTTCTCGAAGATAAAGAACGAGGTGTATCGCTAATAAAAGAAGATTCTCTCAACCTTCTTAATAACTAAATATTAATCTTAAATTTAGTTAGAGTAGCCTTAAAAATTAATTAATTAAGTACTTAGTTAATATGCTAGTTTAATAAAATCTTAATAGATATAGAACGAGCTCTTACACGTGCGTCACGGGCTAGTAAAATTACTTCTTTTATAATCTTTAGAGACCTAAAATTAATCTTAATAATATCGAAAATAAATTACTTAATATCGTCGAAGATAAGACTAATAAAGGCGTGCTCGAAATGTAAAAATTCGTTTATTTAAAAGATTAAAATAATAATATTTCGAGAGATAGAATTTAAAGCTAAGGGAGTTAAAATAATAGTAGTCTTCTTAATAACGATAAGATAGTATTATATTAATAAGAAAGATTTTCTATTAATATGAAGATATATATTATATAAATTTAAATTTTCTCTCACTATACAATTAACTATGTAATATTTCTTTTCTTTTATAGTAGTAAAGTACTAAAGATAGTAAGATAAATAGCTTAAAGGGGTGGTAACGTGCTTAAAATAACAGTGATAGTCTATAATAGTAGCAATATAATGATGTAGTAATATAGTAAGCTATAGCAATAATAATAATAATAATAATAAGTGTGAGAAAGATACGTTTAATAAGTTTTGACTAGCTCAGTGAGATTTCGACCGTCCGGGTAAGAATTTCGATGATTTTATATGCGGATCTTATTAGATAGAATACAGTTCTCCGCGGAGAAGGATTATTTCAACGAATTTAAGTAATAATAAAGTAACAATGAAGGATCTCCTGAAATAGCTAATGATAGCTATTTGGAGTTGCTATTATACTATAAGAGCAATAAGAGTATTTAGTCAGTCAAGTGAGTGTGTAAGTCTTGATTATTCTAAGTTGAAAACTTGAAAATTTCTATATAAGTCAGCCAGCCCAGTCAGCCAAGCACTTGCCTTAGTCGATCTTAATTAACTTAGTAAGCGCGATTTCGTGACACTAAGATATATTATAAATTATAACGTTATTATATATAATATATTTTAATATTAAATTTATAATTATCGAAGAGATAAAAGATAAGTTAAAGAACGTAATTAATAAATTAACTTTAGAAGAAGTTACTTTATAATAATCTATTAAAGACGTCGCTATAGTCGTATAAGCTATTATAATAAGTATAATACTCTTTTATAGAGTCTTCTTTTAAGAACTAGTATTATTAGCGATAAGCGAGATATATATTAATACTATTATATAAGTATCTTTCTACTTAGACTCGATAATCGAATTAATATATACTTTATAAGATAATAGTATTAATACGTTATATACGTTAAAGATTTAAATAAATAATATAGAGAAGTTAATTAGATAAGCTAGTATTTTTTCTCTTAATTTAAGATTCTAAAAGTATTCGAACTCGCAGAGAAAGTCTCTATTATTAGAAATATTATTATTATATATTATAAATATCTTAGTCGTAAAATAAGTCGATATTATAATAATTATTTTTATTTTTATTATTCGTTTAATATTAGCTTATAGACGAGCTCGTATCTCGATTAAAGCGATAAGATCTTAATAAGATTCAATTCGAACGATCTTCGAATTGTAATTAATCGATATCGTTTATAGCTTAAGAGTATTATTATTTATAAGTAGATTAATCTTTAGATTATTGATTATATAAATCTTTATAATAATAGTATCGATTATTACTTAATTAGTAATCCGAGTAATCTTGCTATTTACTTCGCGAATAGAAATTAAAGATAATATCTTTTTAATCGTAATATTTAATAATATCGTCTTAAGATAAACTCTATTAATTAATATTATAAAATAATTATTATTTAGATAAATCTTAGTTTATTTATCGAATATATATAAATAGCTAATATCGAATTAATTAATTTTTAGCGTAGCGTATTTTTAGTCGCGAAAATCGAATTCTAGTAACTTAAATTTATTTAATAAGATTTTAGATCTAACTATTATAAAAGTAACGAAGTTTACTTTTATTAAATTTATAATACTTATAATAGACTTTATATTAATCTTTACAATAATAATAACT
Organism: Xanthoparmelia taractica; assembly: GCA_033085395.1. Classification (NCBI taxonomy): domain Eukaryota; kingdom Fungi; phylum Ascomycota; class Lecanoromycetes; order Lecanorales; family Parmeliaceae; genus Xanthoparmelia; species Xanthoparmelia taractica. The sequence goes on along the minus strand of JANQBS010000296.1, from coordinate 32,128 downwards.
TTTAAAATAATTATAAAAAGTGTTACGAGTGTGACGACCACATAGGTCTACAACACCAAGTCGGCTTACCTTCCCAATCGGGACTAGCCTCTATAGGCCTGGGCGTTCCTTATAGATATTTCTTCCTAGATAGATAGTTCCTCCCTAGACTTAATTTATTTGTTATATATTATTATTAACTTATTCTAATTATAGTTCTAATATTAAATTAAGTCTTATTTCCTTATTACGCTCGTGGGACGTGCGAGTTAAAAGAATTCGTTTACGATATAATCGACGACTTCGAAAGACACTAACACGCACTATTTTAGAATCGATATCTCTTAAATTATACGAACGTACTATTAGAAGATCTAAATTATATGAAATTATTAAAGGCTTATAAATAAGCGAGATTAAAGAAATTGTAGTAAGATAGTTCTTAAATTATACGAAGTGTCTCTTTTCTTATAGTTAAACATTAATAGCGTAATATAATCTTAATATCTACTTAACACTTAACTCTATAATGCGATTATAAGTTACGCGATTAGTTTATCGATTAGTGTGCTCTGAACGTATTTTTAACACGATTTAGTCGTTTTATTATTAATTAGTATAGCAATTAAAGTCATGTATATACTCTAACAAAAATTACTTATATAACTTACTTCTCGACGCCCCGCATTAATAGAGCGTTCTCTAAAGTCTATTCGTCTATAAGCACATCTTATTTAAATAATTATTACTTATATTTTAATCGATCTAGGGCACTCACTATGTCACGAGAAACGCACTTGCCAAGCCAAGCAAGAAATCAGCTAAGGCAAGTGCTTGGCAGGCTAGGACTTAGATAGAATTTTCCAACTTAGAATAATCAAGAATTAGACACTTCATTGACTGAATACTCCCTTTGCTATTATAGTATGGTAGCAACGCCTAAATAACTGTAGCTATTTTAGGAGATCCTCTATTATTGCTTCGCTTAATTAGTACTTGTCGTATTCGTTAAAATAACCCTTCTCCGCGGAGAACTGCATCCTATCTGATGAGATCCATATATAAAATCATCGGAATTCTTACCCGAACGATCGAAATCTTATTAAGTTCGTTAAAGAACTTATCAAACTCTTCCTCACACTCACTATTATCACTATTATCGCTATAACTCACTTATTATTGCTATATCACTATATTGCTATTATTATAGATAATATCACTATTCTTTTAAGCACGTTGCCGCCCCCTTTAAACTACTTATCTTACTATCTTTACTAAAAAAGAAAGGAAATATTATACTATTTAATTGCATAATAAAGAGAACTTTAATATTTATAATATATATCTTTATATTAATGAGAATCTTCTTATTAATATAACACTATCTCTTCGTTATTAAGAAGATTATTATTATTCTAATCCTATTAGCTCTAAATCCTATCTCTCGATTATTAATATAATACTATCTCTTCGTTATTAAGAAAATCGCTATTATTCTATTTCAATTATCGAGAAGATTACTATTATTTTAACTCCGTTAGCTCTAAACCCTATTTCTCGAGATATTATTATTTTAATCTTTTAAATAGACGAATTTCTATACTTCGAGCACGCTTTTATTAGTCTTATTATCGACGATATTAAATAATTTATTATCGATATCGTTAAGATTAATTTTAGGCCTTTAGAGATCGTAAGAGAAGTAGCTTTATTAGCTCGTGACGCACGTGTAAGAGCTTGTTCTATATCTATTAAGTTATTAAACTAATCTATTAGTTAAGTACTTAATCGATTAATTTTTAAGGCTACTCTAATTAGATTTAAGATTAATATTTAGTTATTAAGAAGACTAAGAGAACCTTCTTCTATCGGCGATATATCTCGTTTATTATTCTTGAAAAGTTCTATTAGAGATCCTTCTATCACTATATCTAATTCTATTAATTCTACTTTAAATTTAAGCATAAATCTTACTTTAAATTTAAGTATAAATTCTACTTCAAATTTAAGCATAAATTCTACTTCTAGAGATACTTCGAATAACTTTAATATGACTAAAAATAATAAGATTAACTAATAGAATACTGGCTTTTCCCAGCAATAATAAATTGCTCTATAAGGCCTTCTACGTAGCGTATCTAGATCGCCTAGTGAGCGAGAATCGCCAGGATAGAATAATATTAATATTATAGAAACAGCACCGATATTAGTTAGTAGATAAAATATTAATAATATGGGATTCTTTAACCCGATATATAAGGATAAGTCAATAACTTTCGATACTTTTTTAATGGAGCATATATTAAAGAAGACTTACTTTCGGGAGATATATTTATTTTTAAAGTATACTCGTAACGTAGCTAGCATTAAAGATAATAAGCTTATTCGTATAAATCTCTAGACTTATTTTAAAGAGTCTGCTTTGAAATAATAATTAAGTGAGCTTTTTAATAATAATAAGCGTCTTATAAAGCTCGAAAATAGTTTAAATAAGTGAAAGAGAATACTAATCGAACGATTTAAGATATCTATTAATATAATTATTAATTCGTTATTAAAGAAAAGATATATCTTAAGAGATATTATCGATAAAAGAGAGCCTCGAGAATACGTATAAAAGATCTTACGTGCTTCGAAAAATATCGATTTAATTAGCGTTAAAAATTAGCTTAATGTAATTTATAATAGCTTAAATATTAAGCTAAGATATAATTTGAGAAGATTAAAGAATCGAATTATTTTGCATAATTTTCTTAAGAAGATAAATAATCTTAAGTATAATTAATGAATTTATGCAAGTAGATATAACTCGAGAATATATAAATTTTCTTCTTCTTCTTCTTCGGGGAATATCTTTACGAGATCTTCTTAAAATTATTCTTCTTAAGGTCGAAGTGATAGCAATAAAGATATTTCTAATTAATATTAATCTCGTATATAATCGCAATTTTCTTAATAATTTTAATCTCGATCTTAGCAAAGTATAGGTTCTAATAATTAATATTAGCGATCTTACTTTTAATAGCGTTAATTTAATAATTAATATAATAGTTAAAACGCTTAATTAACTTAGCTATCTTCTCGTTAATTTAATAATTAAAATACTTATTTAAATTCACAGCAAAACGCTTAACCTCGTTAATCTCTATAAATCGCCGTATTAAACGTATTAAATTCGATCTCGAATCGATCTTTATTTAATAATTAATAATAGTTTTCTTTAAGATTAATATTAATTTAAGATTTTTAGTAAAATTAAAATAATTAAAGATTTTAATTTAATGCTACAAATCGTTTAAAAGTAGCTATCTATTAGATATTTATTATTAACGAAAATACTAAATTAGAATATAACGAACAAGTCTAAAGTTCGAACTATTAGAAAGAAAATATTAATATTAAGCACTTTTACTTTATAGACGAAGACTAATATAAGAATAAGATATATTATACTAATTCTAAATATAATTCTAAGCTTTTTATATAATTAAATAATAATTAATTTACTAACTTTATAGAGATCGAAATCTACTACTAAAACTATTAAGAATTCTTTTTATCTAAGATTAAATTACATAAATATTTACGTATTAACTATTTTAAAAAGCACGTTTATATTAACGAAGTAGTGTCTTTTAACTCAGATAAGTAACTTAAAAAGCTCTTCGCTAATAAGTAACCTAAAATTATTAAGTTTATAGCTTCTAATTAAAATTTAAGAAATAATTTTACTTTTTAAAATTAAATTTACGCTATAATTAAAGTTAAGCTCGATTCTACTAATTAAGAGAATAAGATTTATATTAATATCAAATATAATGTGAGCTTAATAGATAGAGCATAATATTCTTAGTAGTGTTCGAATATAGCTATCTTTAAAATAGTAACACCTTTGCGAGTGCGTGAGGTTGGTGCTTCTAAGTACGAGACTTCGAAGTATATTACGCAAGATATCTATCTTCCCGGAATTAATAATTAAGGTCGGAAAATACTTATATATCTACGCAGAGAATTGCATATTATTAATAACTTGCGTGTCAAAATGCTTATTGAAAATAATATTATTAGGCTCGAAGGAATTATTATTAATATAGTTAATAAGAAGGCAAGGATTAATAGTTATAGCATCACGATTAATATTACTACTCGACCTCGAGGCGAGTTTATTCAAAGAAAGATCTATATTAAATTATCTATTTTCGTGCCTTCGTATAGCGAGATAATTCTATTAATTAAGGAAATTAATCTATCTAATAATTATAATTTCTTATTTAAGCCAGCATAGATAAAGTTAATAATATTTACTTACTTAATTAATTATACGATAACTGGAATTCTAATTTAAAATAAGTCTAATATATTTATTTAAATTTCAAGGAAATTAAGGCTTGAAAGTATTCTCGAAATAAATTACGAAAACTACTTTTAAACTAATATCGAACCTGAATTCGCCTTAATAAAAATAGTTATAAATTTAAGCATAAATTTAAGCTTAAATTAATTAACTTCCTTACTAGCTAAAGAAACTAAGCTATCAAATAAAGTTATAATATTCGAGAATATATAGGCTAGAACTATATTAATCGAGTTAATTAACGAATTCTTATAGATCTAATAAAATACTAACTTTATTAAGATATTAGAAGAGAAATAAATAAAGCTTTCGCTAAAAAATAATTAATAAATTAAGATTAATAAAAAGATTAAGATCTATTTCTTAGGTATACGAGATCGAGAAATAATCGATAAAGTCTTTAATAAGCTACACGAATAAAAAAGACTTAAATAAACTAAGAATTCTATATTCTTCTTCTATTCGATATTCGTTATATAAAAAATATTACTTAATAATATTATTAAAAAGAGATTAATAATTAATATTCGAGATTTAAATAATTTACTACTTTAAGATATATATTTAGTATCTCTTTAATAGAATATAATCGAGATATTAACTAATTATAGTTTTATCTTAATAAATAATACTACTTTCTTTTTCTATTAATAGCGAGTGTATTTAAACTATCGCTATATATAGACTATTATAAGTTATAGAGATTAAGAAATTTTTAATGTTTTAATTATAAATTATATAAATTCAATTACTTATATTTAGCGTTAAATTAATAAGATTTTACGATATATTTCTAATATAAAAGTCTACGTTAATAATGTAATTACGAGTACTAAAACATTTCAGCAACACTTATAAGACCTTCGTTAATTATTCGAGCTTTTTATAAGATTTAATATTACTATTTCTTTTATAAAAGTCTTTCTAAGATATTCGAACGTTAATTTACTAAATAGAAAAATTAATTCTTTCGACTTAATATTATTAGAAGATAAGCTCAAAGTTATCTTAAATTTATAATATTTTAATATTTTAAGAGAACTCGAACACTATCTAAGATTAACTAACTATCTACGTTAATATATTTATTTCTATGCATAATTAGCATAGCCCTTATAAAATCTTAAAACGCTACTTCTTAGAAAAGCTTCGAACTTAGAACGTTAGCGAAAATAATACGCTTCTAAATAAGACTATCTATAGCGTCGAAGAAGCAATTAACTTCTTTTTAGCTTCTTCAAAAAATATTATTTTAATCAATAATTTTAATATATTTTAATAATACTCGAACCTTATAAATTAATTTAAATATCTCGAAAGAATTTAATTTTAAGATAGTAGTTTTTTATATTAAATTAAAGATATATAAGAGTAAATAACTCTCTCGTGTAGAGACGAAGCCTATTCTTTTTCTATTAAGGCTTCTAACTACAGTAGAAAGAAATTATTAATTTACGAAATTGGAGATTACTGGCCTTATTTGATATCTAAAGAAAATAAGATATATAATTAAATCTTTAAAGTATCCTATAAGAATATAGATAGATTATTCTATTATTATTAATATTATAAAGTAAAATTCGATTATTTTAATCACATTAATAATAAGAATAAATATTCGCTTAATTCGAGCTGCTTAATTCTTGAGATAGTTTAATCTAGCTATCTCTCACAAACCTAGCAAAGAGCATATTATGCCTAATGCTCTATTAAGGCTTATAAGTCTAAATAGAGATAATTCGCTATCTTATTATTATTCGAAGTTAGATACTCTCTATATCGCAAGCTTAATAGAAATAAGTAATTTATTTTATAAAAAATATATTTAAGACTATTAATAAGATAATTATTAGAAAAGGATTTCTATATAGCTTGATGCTAATAATAGTCTTAGCGAGAATATAGCTTCTTTGCCTTTTATGCGAAAAAAGCATCTCTTAGCTACTAATATTAACCCCTATTTTTCGTCTCGGCCGAAAGAAAATTAATAATAAAAATAATAAAGTCTATAGCAAGAAGAGTATCTCACTTACGAAATATAGCGAGATCTTATCTTTTATATTAATAGAACTATTAATTAATAATAACTTTATATTTCTTTCTTGCTAATAAAAGATATTCTTACTTTAACACATAAGAAAGAATATTCTAACTTTTAGAGATGCTACGAGATCGTTATCTTATCCTAATATATTTATAAAATTATAAAGCACTTATAAGAATTTATTCGATATTATCTAGAGTGTTTAATTCTATAAATAAGAAGATATGTATCTTATAATAGCTTGCAGCTAATCTCATCTTCGCCCGTGCCTTTTTATACTCTAATTATTAACTTTATCCTAGTATTATCTCTATTAAATTATAAGTTAAATTGCATTATATCTATTATCTATAAGTTTATAAAAGCTATTTAATTAATTTTTGATAAGTTAATCTAAAAAGTATCTAATTAGATAAAAGTACTTCTAAATTAATTTAATATTATTAATTAAAGAATCTTAAAGACTATTATTAGCGATCGAGATAGAAAATTCTTTTCGAAGCTCTAGAAATCGCTTTTTAAACTATTAAAGATTTCTCTACTTTATTTAATAGTCTATTATTTATAGACTAATAATACGAGCGAACGCACTAATTAGATTGCAGAGATAGCTCTAAAATACTTCGTATATACTCTTAATAAATCTTTCTTATAATCGAAAGTTCTATTATAAATATAAACTTTTTTAAATAACTTCGTCTCTTCTAAGATTACGTCGAGCGAAGTAATTTATAATTTTACTTTAAACAAATCTTTGGATTTGCTTCGTTTATTAGTCAAAATCGATTATATCTCTACACGAATTATAGTTAAAGATATTATCGATTTTACTTAAATATCTAATAAATTTCATTACGATAGAAAATATTAATTAATATTTCTTAGAATAAGAGAATAGACGCTTCTTCGATTACATAAAGACTATAAAATCCTCTCTATTCTTAACATTATTAATAAGCTATTATAATAGTATATTAATTCTTTTTAGATAATAAATAGAATAGATAGATTTATTTATAGACTTACTATTTCTATAGAATAAAGAGTTTATTCTATTTTTACGATAGTATAATTAAAGTCTTATTCTACGCCAGAGAACGATTCTTTTCAACGCTCTCGATCTTAATATATCTTATCTATTTCTATTAATAATAATAATATTATTAATTTAGAAATTAAGTGACTTCTCAATAAACGAATTATTAAGAAGAAATATAATCTAACTATAGAATATCTAGTAAGATAAAAGAAATATAATTCTAAATATAATTAGTGATATAATATAAAGGATCTTAATAATGCTCTTAAGTTGATAAAGAAATATAAGGAGAAAGCAGCTAGAATTCGAGCTATTACACTCACTTCTATAATCTCAACTCCGTCTTTTTAGCCACTCGCAAAAAGGAGAGATCGTTTTAAAAAGTATAATATCGCTACTTTATTAAAATAGAAAGCATTAAACACGCTTAATATTATAGCAATATTATATCTGAATAATACTTACACTACGCCTACTCATCTTATCGTCGTATTTAAGCGTTTAACGAGTATTATCGACCGAGATATATTTCTCTCTACTCGATAATGTTTATATAATTATTAAAGAAAGCAATATATAATCGTTATTTTATGACATGAAGAATTAATTGCATTATTATTATTGTTATTTGATTACTAACTAATATTCTAACTATATAATTTAATCATCGAAAAGACCTCACTATTACTATCGAAAGAATATCACTACTACTAACTCTTCGTTAATTTTAATATACTATTATTAACGAATTTATTTGCTTGATTAGCAAAGTTTTACTTCAACATATATATAACAAGCGAGATCGCTCGCTTTTTCTTCTATCTCGGCGAATGCTATCACGAGAAACGCACTTGCTAAGCCAAGCAAGAAATCAGCTAAGGTAAGTGCTTGATAGGCTGGGACTTAGATAAAATTTTCCAACTTAGAATAATTAAGAATTAGACACCCCACTAACTAAATACTCCCTTTGCTGTTACACACTATAAACTTAGTGAAGTTCGTTCTTATCGTATTAATTTTAGTCTCGGCTCGAGCGAGTTTTATATAAAAAAGTAATTCTATTTAAAAATTCGGAGAAAATTATTATTTTCTTTTAAAATCGAACGATATCTTAATATTATACACTTAACGATCTATTTATAATCTTTATAGAATATCTCGTAATAATAAGTAAGACGCGAGAGATTCTTAGACGAGAATAGATCTCGTAATCTATTCTACGCTATTTCTTAATTTAGAACGTTATCTTAGAAATACTTTAAATCGACGAGTGTCTATATTATCTAGAAATATTCTTCGCGCGTTTAAGAATCTAATCTTCGTTTAAAATATAGTTATTTAAAAATAGCTAATTTAGTAAACTAATACGAACCTTAAAGAGTTTTTAATTATTCTAAACGAGCTTCGCGAATAGCGCGATCTCAAAGTAAAAGTTATTTAATTATACGATTTCTTATTTAAAGAAAATTTAAGTTATAAGTTAAAATATAAAAAAGAATAGAAGAAGAAGAAGAAGAAGAAGATTAGAATTACACTCGATTAAGCTTAATTAGCTCGTAATTATCTTTAATAATAAATATAGAATCTTTAATATTAACTTCGAAGATCTTATAAGAAATTTATTAATTTAATATAAATTTAAATCTTAATTAGACGCTTCGAAAAGTTCTTTTATTTTTTAATATTAATTAATAATAAAGAATCTTAATAAGATAATTAAATTAATTAAATATCTAATAAGTTGAAGATTAATTAAGATTATTTCGATAATAAGATAACTAGAATCGCTTACGTTAAGTCACGCACTAATAAGAAAGTAGCTAAAGTTATCTATACTCGATTTTATTATCTAAGCTTCGATCTTTATTAAATTATCGATAAGATTTTAAATAATTTATAGAAGTTATTTAAGAATTCGAATTATAAAGTAAATAGAGTCTACAAATATAAGGTCTTAAAATAAAAAGATCTCTTATTTAGCGACTTCTATTAAAACTTTAAACGTCTTATTATAAAGTTAAATATATTAAATAAAACTTAACTTCGGGATATAAATAAGAAGCTCGTCTCTTATTTTCATACAGTCTAAGCTAACTTCTCTATCGAGTTTATCACGATATTCGCTTTAAAAGTATTCTTAATTCGAATAAATAATAGATATTATATTATATATTAGAAAAAGATAATTAAGAAGGTTAAGAAGGTTAAGAAGATAATAAATAAGATACGAGTCTTTAAGTGTATAACGTTTATATCTAATTTTATAAATATCTTCTTTTCTCGAACGAATCTAAATTCTCGATATCTTTTTTCTCTCGCTATAAAGTAATAATAGCGAAAAGCTATTAAGAATTAGAAGAAAGATATCTACTATATTTATTATAAAAATAGATACTTATTATTCGCTTATTTAAAATATTAACTCTCTTATCGAATTAATAAGATAGAAAATTAGAATAAAGAGAATTTTATAAAATCGAAGTCTAAATAATTTAATTCGAGAAATTTATAATCTTATTTATAATTACGAATTAAAATAAGATTCTATTCTTATATAATTTATAAGAGACTTAATATAACTTATTTATATCGAAATCGTTTTTAGCTCGAGAAAGTCTAACTTTTTAAAAAAAGATTTATTACGTTTAAATTCTTATCGATATCAAGATTATTAAATACGCGTTTATTAATAAACGTCTAATTTACGAGATTTATTAACTACTAAATATATAACTTATTTCTCTTATAAAGCCTAGACTAATTTAAGACTATAATAAGTAACTTAGTAAAAAACTTATTATTTACGTTATATATTTAAATCTTATTTTTTCGAGATATAAGAAACTTATAATCTTAATGCTTATAGCGAATTTAAGATAATATATAATTATTCTAAATAAATTATAAATAAATTATTTTAATATATTTTTAAATATAAGTAACGACTCTATTTTCTTTCGAGATTATTTATTATAAATTTCTTCTATTTCTCTTACTTATTTATTTATGAAATCGATATTTTTAATCGAGACTTCTAAATTAATTAAATCTCGATTAAAGATTCTTACTCGTCTTTAGTCTATATCTAAGAATTATTTATTCTCTATTTATAATATCGCTATTATCTTCTTTATAATATTAATTAAATAGGCGAAGTACTTTAAGACTTAATTATTCATAATATCGATAAAAGATATTAATTAAGAAATAATATATAACGCTAAGTCTAGAGCGAAGGAAATTAGTTTTTTTCTAATAAAGACTACTATTTAGAATCTAAGCGACGTTAAGAAGTAATTCTTTTTTGAGTATTAAAAGTTTTTAGACGTTTTTAATCGTTTTAAAGTCGATTAACTCTTTTCGCATCGCTCTTATAATTATAAGATCGAGTTTATTAATAACTTTAAATTATTTTAAAGTCGCGCTTATTATATATTTTTTTTATAAATTTGAAAAGATTAAAGAATATCTAATAAATAATTTATTTAAGGGCTTTATTACTTCTAATAAGACTTTTTATTTATTATTAATTTTATTCGCCTTAAAGACTAATAATAATCTTCGTTTCTGTATAAATTATCAGAAATTAAATATTATAATGAAATATAATTAATATTTACTCTCTCTAATAGAGAAAGTTATTAATAAAATTAGAGAATATTAATATCTCACTCGTCTAGATATTATCGTCGTATTTAATAAGCTACGAATAAATCTCGATAGTGAGAATTATACGATCTTTATTATAGCTCTCGAAGCTTATAAGTATCGAGTATTACTCTTTAAATTAATAAATAAATCAAGTACTTTTCAATAATATATTAATAATATTCTATTCGATTTTTCAAATAACTTCTATTAAGTCTATTCAAACGATATTCTTATTTATAGTTAAACGAAGATAAAATATTAAAAGTATATTAAATAAGTTCTTTAACGTCTGCGAGAGACTAATTTATAGACTAATATCAAGAAATATAAATTCGATATCGAAGAAATCGTATTTTTAGGCGTTATTATATTAGAAATTAATCTACGAATAAACTCTTATAAGATTGAAGTTATACTTAATTAAAGTATTTCTACGAATTTAAAAAAGATTTAAGACTTTATAAAATTTATAAACTTCTATTAACGCTTTATTTATAAATTTTTTAAGTTAATTAAATCTTTAATTAATCTTACGAAGAAGAATATATTATTTATTTAAAATAAAGTTTACGTTAAGTTATTCGAAGATTTTAAAAAGCGTATAATTACTATCTTAATTCTACGCTATTTTGATTTTAAATATTAAATTATTCTTAAGATCGATTCTTCTAATTATATATTAAGAGAAATCTTATTTTAATATAACGACGATAAAGTTTTATATTCGATAGTATTTTATAGTAAGAATATAATTTTAGTGAAATATAATTATTATATTTATAATAAGAAGTTATTAGCGATTATTTAATACTTCGAATATTAATAAATAGAATTAGAGTGCATCGAGCTATTTATTTAAGTATTTACTAATTATTAGATCTTAAAAATCTTTATAGAAAATAAAAAGCTTATATGTTATTAAGCTCGCTATTTAAATATTTTATCTAAATTTAATTTTTAAATTCTCTTTCGTGCGAGAATAGTTAATAATAAAGTCGACGTATTAATAAGAATATTATTATCTATCTTAGCGAACGAAGTTAATAAAAGAAATTAATATTAATATTAAACGATTCTTACTTCGAATTAAGTTTAAATTCGAGTTATAAAAATCGAAGAAGATCTATTTAATAAATTTATAAGATTAATTAAGAGAATTCTATATATAACGAATTTCGTAAGGCGATAAATTATAATTAGATCAAACTTTACGATTACACGCTAAGTCGATATTATATTATCGATAAAGCACTCTTTAAAAACTAATTATTATAGATCTCGATCGAATTTTATACGAAGCTATTAAGAGAGATTTATAATTAATCTTCTAGCGATTATTTAGAAATACGAAAAACGATTAACTTACTTCTACGTTATTATTATTAATTTAATTATATCAAAACGATTAAATACGCGTCGGAAAGGTGTGGTATCTGTTGAACATAGTCGTTTTCAACTTTTTTTCAACTTTTTTTAAAAAAAATTATATCTTTTTAATCTATTTATAGAATTTTATAATTATATAAGCGTTCGCTTAAGCTTTTTACGTATTTTTAGAATATAAAAAAATATTACGTAATATATTTATTAAAAACCCAATGAGAGTATGGGATATCCCATACCTTTCGATATAGTATTCGAAAAACTGGTCCCATACCATCAAATATACCACACCTTTCCGACCCGTAGATATCGCTATTTAAGGAGAAAAGTAATATTACGAGTGTAACGATTATATAGGTCTATAATATTAAGTTGGCTTACCTTCTCAATCGAGACTAGCCACTATAGGTCTGAGCGTTTCTTATAGATATTTCTTTTCAGATAGATAGTTTCTCCCTAGACTTAATTTATTCGTTATATATTATTATTAACTTATTCTGGTTATAGTTTTAACAAAAAGCTTTCTATTAGAATTAGAAGCGATTACGAAAGACTTAAAATATTAATTTTTAAGTTATCGAAATAGCTTATTTCTAAACGAGAAGATAGTCTTATATTTAATATATAGATAATCGATATTCTTAGAAATAGAGATAAAGTTAATATTCGATATATCTTACGAAGTATTATTATTATATTATAAGTTCTTAAAGTAATCGTAAGAATTCTCTTCGTAATCTTTTTATATCGTATCTTCTAATATAGAAGTAATATAATATTATTAATATTTAGCTAACTACTTATACTCGTTATCGAAGTCCTTCGTAATATTCTTAGTTATAATATAATATACTTATCTTAATTAATTATTTTAAGAATAATTATTATTAATTCTAGATTTTAGCGATAGATATAAATCTAACGTCTCTACGAGACTAAAATTAATCTATAAACGCTATAATAAAGTCGATAGACTTAAGCGCTATTCTTAGTCTTTAATTTAATATTATTATTATAATACTTAATAAATTAAATTATTTAGATAAGGTAAATAGAAATAAAAACTCGCTTAATAATTTAATTGAAACTTTAATTAGTTATTAAAGCGATTAAAAGAAGTATTATATTAATTATCTTATATTTAATTAAATTTATTTTCGTTAAAAGAACGCGATAATCGATTACTCTAATAAAGACTTTTATTAAATCGATATCTACTAGCGTCCGTCTATTAAGTAAACTTATATTTATCGATATTAATAAGATAAATAATTGTCACGATACACACCAGCATAACTATGGTACGCTTAGTCATAGCTCGTTTAAGGGCTTAACAACCCACATATCTAGCTACCAACACTCTAGATAAAACAACAATTCAATTATTATCGATATATCTCAGTCTTACTATGACAAATAATAGTAACGCCAAAAGATCCTTCGTTTCAAATATGATGCTATTCAGCTAGCCAGCTAGCCAATCAGCTATTATTGAAAGAACTCCGCTCTCACACCAAAGCCTCAATCCCAAAGACCCCTACACACCTCAATATCCAACACGCTTCCACACCAGTACTCAGTTCCACCGAGTCACTATCCGTTAGTCAAACATCGATCCTTTCGCTAGACTAGTCGATTATTATCATAATATACGTTAATTAGATCGCCGAGATCCCTGGCCTCACACCTAAACAAGTTATTGAATTAAACGGCCTAATGACCATTCTTTCAGCTTCGCTTAATAAAGCATTTAATAAGCACTTTGGCCCACTGCAGCCTTCTACGTCTTCATTCGTGCAGCTCGCAGTCACTACTGCAAAACTAGAGATTCAGAAGAAGAAGTAGAAGCGAAACGAGAAGACCCGCCTATAGTACAAGAGAAGAAAGGCCCTACACGTCACGATGCAGCCATCAGTCAAAGAGATAGAGTATACGAGTCAGATTCGGGTTGAACAGAAGCCTCGCAAGCACGTGATCTTAGAGCGCACCAAGCCGATATCGTGGGATTGAAGCATTGCGTCACTGTGGTGCTGATATGTAGTTATTCCGATAAAGGGAATAATTATGGTTCGTGATGATGGAACGAGTAAGATGCATCGCATAGGCATAGGATAATCATAGCAAGAGATCGGACGATGATTATTGAACGATTTGAAATCATCCGAAGTCCTAATCCCGCAGTCATATTGCTATATTCATTCGATTCTTTCAGCCAACGTCCCGCGGAGAGCACCTAAGGTCTACATTAAGCAATGGCCCTAATTCTTAGAATATCTCAGCCATAAGAATATGGCATTTTTGTTGTTTTTGTGGGCATGTTGTCACGATACACACCAGCATGGCTGTGGTACGCTTAGTCATAGCTCGTTTGAGGGCTTGGCAACCCACATATCTAGCTGCCAACACTCTAGATAGAATAACAATTCAATTATTATCGATATATCCCAGTCTTACTATGATAATAATTAACGTAATATTCTTATTCGAGCGCTTAATATTATAATATAGCTCTAAGTTAATATTATTAAAGATAAGATTAGACTTATTTTTAAGACTTATACTAATATTCTTTATTAGTTAAATAATCTTTTACGCGTACTATTAAAGATATACGAATTTAGAAAATCTTAAATTCTAGCTAGTAAAACGAGCAAAGAAAGCACTAAAGTTAGAATCTTAATAAGTGTATTATGTGTGTATTATTCTATTGTCATGGGAAAGGTCTGGGATTGAAATGATTGAAAAGTCTGTGGAATTCTAAGGGCCGCAGCGGAGAAATCTGCTGGGAAACTAATACAAATTTGGTATAGCCTCCCCGATCTTCCCGGAATGTTCTTTTCGAAATGCCTTTGGCATTGATATATAGGAAAATCGTGATAACATTTCATAACAATAAGAAAAAACAAGCGATCTCGCTTGCTTATTAACTTTTTAATCTTAATTAAATCCTTATAACATTAACGATAAACTACTAGAAGACTGGTAATAGTAAGGTTAAATTGACGGTTAAAAGCATATATTGTAGAATAGTTAGAATATTATAATAATAACAATTATTAATTGATATCTCCCTTTAATAATTATACAAATACTATTAAGTTGAGGGGAATTATATTCTCGATCGATAAAACTTATTAAGTTATTTAAATATAGCGATAAGATAGTAGGTGTAGTGTGCGTGCTATGACAATGTGATATTTGCTATGATATTGAGTGTGATTTTTAGAGGGCATTAGCAGTAGTTATTACATCTTTATACTATCGCACTAGGTTATCGGAATTGATAAGATCTTTGACGTTATATCATTGATTATATTTAGGTTCGTATCTCAATTATCTAATGAGATACTACGTAATATATTCTCTATCTTTTCGAATAACTCGCTTATTAAGAATTCGCTCTACTTCTCAGGATTTATACTTATTAATATTTTCTTTTATATATATACTACCTAGTTAATTAGAGATAGGACGACTATATAAATTAGATTTAGAAGTAGAAATAGACTTTAGTTGAGTAATACTAAAGATCGAATATATATTTTAATACTCTGAGATAGCTAACTTATAGACTTATTTGTCGACTTTCTATAATATTTCGAATAAATCGATATACTACTAAGATAGCTTAATGATAATAATAGTAGTGATAGAGATGAAATAGTCTTTGTGTAGTCGTAAATAAGCTCAATCGCCCTGCTTAAGAAACATTAATTGATGCTTTCTATTATAGTAATGTTTTTGATTTACCTAAGTAAATAAAATAACGTTAGCTATCTATATGCGGGCAACGATAGACTATAATAGAGATGTAGTGACTTCTCTAAATAGATCAAGTGGCCGATTGAATTGAAATTCGTAAGTTAGTTCGTTGAGAGTTTTATTATTAATCGTAGTTAAGATCGAGTTATTAAGTAGAGCTTATATTCGCGAGAGAACTAACGGCTAGAGAGCGAGATTCTATATAATATATAGATAGAATTGTAGTGCTATCTCTGCTATTTGATTAATTCTCTCGCTACTTTTATTCGTCTAAGAATAATAAGTAATCGAATAAAGTAAGTTTACTTCGAGCTTCTTGAAGAGCTTCGACCAAAGTTTAGAAAGAAACTTTCTATTATAATCCGTGAGCAAAATCCTTAGAATTCCTTAATCTATAATATTAAGTCTATTAAGTAATATAGTAGCTTATTAAGTAATAGAGTAATTCTTTTTATTAGGCACGAAAGTTATCTTCTTTATAAACTTATTTGTTATAGAAAGAATAATATTAAATTTCTCGACTAATTTTAAGAGTATTAAAATAAAATTTAAAGTAAGTATATAAAACGATATTAACGAAGACTCGATTAACTATAGAAAGTTATAAGGGCGATATCGACGTGTTTAAAGAATAAGATATTAAGGATAAAATCTAATGTACTACCGGAGATGCTTAACTAATTTATAAATATATTATATATTCAAAATCCTCTTATAAGATCTCTCAAATCCCAAATAATTATCTTTATAAGCTATTTTAAGAATAGTTTTAATTATACTTTAAGGTATATAAAGGCGCTACACGCCGATAAGCTTGTTAATATGAAAGAAAAGATTTTAATACTTCTATATAGTATCTATATATCTATCACGAACGAAAGAAAGATCGATAACGTTCTCATTAATATTCTTATTCTTAGCTATTAAAGTAGAGATTCTAACGTAGAATAAGTCTATTCTATAGTCGTCTTCGAGGTCTTCAAGAAACGTAGAATTTATCTCCATAAGTGTTGTAATAAAGAAAGTATCTAGCTTATCATGCTCATTAGAAAGAGATATATTATTGCTATCAGCACTCGCAAGTCTTAAAAGTGCATCTAAGACGATATATTCTTTTCCAGGCTTATAACGAACATTAAGGCGGAATTATCTAAGAAATTGAAAAGCTTTAATAAGACGAACGCTTATTCTTATAATAGAATTTATTGAGATAATTAATAATTATCTTATAATATTTAGAATAATAGAATAATCTATCTAAATAATAGTAGTATACTTCGAAGAGTCTATTAGATATCTTATTTTCTTAAGCACTCAGATAAAGCCTACTATCTCGAGTTCTATTAATTAGTAATTGCGTTTAACTTAAATTAATTCTCGAGATAGAAATATAATTATTTAAATTGCAATACGAAAAGATTATTTATTCGAATTAGAATTAAATTCTCCGTTGATATAAAAGACTTATACTTCGAAATCGAACTCCTTTAAAGTATTTAAATTAATTTAAATTAATTTATTAAAATCGTAATAAATAAGCATAGAAGATTAAGATAATGCTGCTTATAGACTATTAAAACTAATCTTCTTCGTCTCGCTTAACAAAGATAATTTAAAGCGAGAAGAATATATACGATAAGAATTATCTTTCGACGAAGCTTCTCTCAAAAGTCTTATCTTAAGATTCTATAAAGAAGTTATAAGCTATATATAGTAATGAACTAAGCTACGGAGATAGTCTATTAGATCGAGATAATGCTCTAGATCTTTAAGAGTTACGAGATAATTTAGCTTAACAATCGCTTTGAGTTTATTATCTGCAGTAATTATTCTCAAAGAATTAATATATCGGTCAAATAGATTAATATTTGAATATTTCAGAAAGATCTTTTTAGAGACGATTAAAATGTTATATTTAATTAGAAGTTAAAAAAGTCTTCTTAAATAATAGAGGTGCTTAGAGAAGCTTTTAGAATTAACGACAATATTATTAATATAGGCTTATGCGAATTTCTTAAGAGCTCTTAGAATATAATTAATTCTTCTTTATACGTAGATAATTAAGTTCATATAATTTATAATTAAAACATTAAATATTTTCTATCCTCGATGCGTGACTACTATAAGTATATATCGAAAGTTAGAATATACGAGTCATTAATAGAAGAAAGAAACTACATCTAGCATAGTTAGATAAGTGCAATTAAGTAACTTCGAGATAATATCTAATTAAAGAGACACGAGATAGACGTCTAACACAATAAGATTATTTAGGCCTCGAATATCAATTATAGTTCTATCTTTTCTCTTATTATTAGATAGAGTTTTTTAAACGATAAAGACGGGATAGCTAAACGAAGTTAATTACTTTATATACTTTAGACGATCTTACTATTAAAGAGCATTAAAGATTTTATTAACTATTACTTTATCTATCAAATCAAGGAAATAGACTTTCGCTCTTTTATTAGATAGTCTTAATTATTAATTATCTCGAAGAGAAAATTTCATTTATTTATTCTATAACACTTTAATAAAATCTTTATTCTTTTATAGAGACGGAAAATTATTAATTAAGTTAGATAATTACTATCTTTCTTTCTTATTTCCATAAATTATCACATTATTAAAAAGCTTTGATTTCATTGTTTATGCAGAGATATCAGTCGAAACATAATTGATTAGTGACGAGAAATTATTAGCTAAACTTATTGTTGTGACAGCGGCGAAAGTGGCTGCTTTCTTCACTTAACTCGATGATTCTACATTAATAAAAAAGACGTTTTCGTAGTCGACTTCTCGTAGTATTCTCAGGTGTAATTTCTTGGAAATTTACATAGCATAATTAGTCTTATTTTTGACTATCACATTAGTAATATTAATATTAATTATATGAGCATATATAATTAAATTATATTGCTTTATGGGTTCGAAAATAAAGTCTCTATTAGATAGATTCTTAGGTGTAATAATAAATAGAATTTGCTAAGCTCTTAATGCAATAATAAGTGCTTTCTATACTCGAATTAATCGTTTTATATACTAATCGATATTATAAGTTATAATCTTAATAATAATATTACAACTATTAATACGTGCTTCGTTCTTGCTTATATTAAGCCTAATTTTCTTTGATCTTATAATATTATTTCTTATTAGTAGATTTGCCTTTAAGTTATTAACTAAATAAATCTCTCTCGTAATATAAGTAAGAATCTTATTATTATTCTTTTTGAGATCTAAGAGATATATTAAAATAAGCATATATTTATCGATATTATATATTATAGAATTAAGCCCTTTAACACGTAGATAAGATAATATCTTTTTAATTTCCATATTAGGCAGAAGAGATAAAAGCTATTGCTTATCTGTCAAGATCACATTAGTCCCTGAATTAGTATATCCTTTCTTATTCTTAGCTGCGTTTGATATGAATCGTAGTGGAATATGAGCGTAATTCCAGCCACGAAAGCTAAAATTAGTGCCTAATTTAGCTCTATTCTTAGAGTCGGATTAAATAATTTTCATGGCAAAAGTATCGATATTCGTTTGTGCATTTGTTGGCGATTTAAATAGTGGTTTAGATTGGTATTCGAGTGGTTTAGAATAGTATTCAGCTCGCAAATATTTGTGCAATTTCGATTTAGAAGAGAAAGTCAAATTATAATTCCTATAGTACGTTTAAATGTTCACAAATCCAGTAAAAGAATTATTATGATATTGATTATTTAACTTATTAAAATTATGGTCTGATTGCTGCTCTTGATAGTTATTAATTTTAGTATTCTATTGAAGCGTATTTTCTTTCGCTTGGCCAGGTTCTTACTTATTTTTAGTAGTCGCTTCTACTTGATAAGTAGTAGCCTTAGGTCTAAAATTCTATTAAAATTGTCGGTTTTCGATATTATTTTAACTTTCGAATTTTCGATTTACTTAATCGAATTGATTCGTTTATAATAGTCAATTTGTTAAATCTAACGTGTTTTACTGTTCTTTAGCTTACACGAAAGATCTTTAATTCGTGCTTTACTATGGTCGTGAATCGTAGCGAGAATTTAATTGATAGTCGTACTATTAAAGGCGATAAGTATTCTAATTAAAGAAGTTAGAAGATTAAAATAATTACTATTGACGATATGACTGATATTATTGCTACTATTTAAATGGCTGAGAAATAGAATTAAATTAATTCTACTAATCTTGACGAATTGAGAAAGCTAAATTTAAAAGACCTTGCTAAAATGCATTCCTCGATGCATTTTCATAGATATTTTCACGTTAATTCTACTAATACTATTGCTAGGACTTTTAAACGAAAGTCTAATATTAATGCTACCTGATATATAGCTTAAATTAAGCTATTTTCTTCATGTTAAGTATTTGAATAAAGCTTATAATAATAATAGCTAAATTTGATGGGTCGATAAAGACTCGTAGCTTTAATACGATTCCTTGATAGATAAATATCAACTAATTTTGAATATTATTTATATTAGCTAATTTTGTATATCTTATTACTACTTGTATATAGCTAGTAGGCTCTTGTTAAGAATAAGCATCTATTAACGTATACTTCTCTATAATTAGATTTGCGAGTGTCACGCCTAATAATTCCTTGAATCTTACAGAGAAAGCTCTGCATTATTCTTTTACTTTATTATCTTTTACACGAAGATCTCTCCGCTTTAGATTTAATAGCTTTAAGATATATTAAGTAAGTGTAGAATCACGAAAATAAGTATTTACATTGATACGAACTATAGCTTCTCCTTTTATAGCTGCCAAATTATAAATTCTTTTAATAAATAAAATCACACTACGATAATATACGTTCTTTTTAATAGTTATAATCTTATTCTCTTCGTAAGACTTATTTAGAAAAGAATCGAAATAGCCTAGTTCTATAGCATTTTATTTGCTATTAGAACTCGATGTTTCTACTATAATCGGTTCAGGTTTTTTAGGCGGGCCTTGTTCTTCTTTGGGTTTAGTAGATAAATATAGATTATTAATAATATTTGTGACAGCCTAGGTAATAGTATTATTGATTATATTGTTAATTATGTTCTGTAATTGCTAAGGGGTGAAATTATTAGCTATTTCAGATATAGTTTAACTTAATTATCTACGAGAAGTGCTTATATTACTCAAATTAATAGTATCTATAGCAGTGGAATTCTTACGAGTTACTGGTGGAGGCGATAATATAGAAGGCGAATTATCTAATGGAGAATTACGATTATTATTAGTAGAATTGTTATCAATATTAGTAGAATTATTGTTAGTTAATAATCGATTAGATGTATTTTTAGTAGAAAAAGAATTAAAGAGCAAGTTTCTAAGAGACTGAGTGGCTTACTCAAAACGCCGAATAGATTTATAAAAAGTAGGTTTATTAACGGCTTAGTTAGATGGCCAACGGTCTTGAATCAAGGAATAAGTAGTCGTTCTTAATGAATTAGCAGTAGAAGTAAAATCAATAGCAGATATTGGCCTAATAGGCCTAAGAGTGTTGGACGTGAGATACTCACAAATCTTCTTGATATCGTTAGATATCAAATTAGCGTATTTGTGGCTTGTGGCAATGAATTCCTGAATATCAAACGCGAGGCTGAGTATTTATCTATCTACTGAAGTAGTCAGCGTTGATTTGTAAGGCTAATTAATAAAAGTAAGAATGGAGAAGGCTTTTGATAGGCAAAGAGCAAAGAAAAAAGACTAATAAGATCTTGCTAATCTAATAGCTCACTTATTTGATGAATTCGGTGACGATAAGTGAAATATAATGATGAAGGACATCTCCTGAATCGATTCGACTATTATTTGGTATCGAAATCGGCGTTGCTATCATGTTGTTATGGAAAAGGTCTGGGATTGAAATGGTTGAAAAGTCTGTGGAATTCTAAGGGCCGCAGCGGAGAAATCTGCTGGGAAACTAATACAAATTTGGTATAGCTTCCCCGATCTTCCCGGAATGTTCTTTCCGGAATGCCTTTGGCATTGGCATACAGGAAAACCGTGACATCTATTTAGCATAACTCGATTAAGATACTTAAGAACGATAGAATTAACACTAATATATACTTAAGAGCTTAATATTCTAAATCTTCTAAATCTTAATATTTATTCTCTTTAAATATAATTATTTCGTTTTCGAGATTAATAGATAAGAAAAAAAAAGAAAGTTTATTTTTTAATATCTTCGTATTTAGAATCTTAAATTACTATTAGATATTTTAATAGAAAAATTACATTTTATTAAAGTTCTTACTTTCGAATTTCTTTCTTCTCTATAAAAATCGATCGATTTTAAAGCTATTTAAATACTTTATTTATATTTAAGCGTATCTATCTTATATTTATATCTTCTTTTAATTATCTTCTATATATTCGAATAAAACGAGAAAATTTAAATAATAAAACGTATTTAGAAAGAAAGAGTATTTTAAAATAATACTTCTTCTATTTCTTTAACGAAGATCGTGAAAATCATGCGATTAAAATTTCGTTAATTAATTAATCTTAACAAGTATTATCGAAATCTTCTAGCTTTTTAAGATTATTAAATAATATATTAAATTACGCGCGAAATTCTTTAATTAATTTATTCTACGCCTATTATATTATACGATCTATTATCTTAGAAAAATATTTATTTAATTTCTATACTTTAAGATTTAGCGAATCTAATATCTCGTTTACGATGTTCTTATTCTTCTTTATAAAGTTTAATAACTTTTTCGCTTAATTAAATTTCGCGAATTTTTTTTTTAATTATAATCTTTATAAGTTTAATTACTTCTCTAAATTAATTAATAAATAACTTTATAATATAATAAAATTATTCGATTATAAATATTATAATAATTACTTTCTATTAAGTCTTAGTTAAATATAGATTTATTTTTAAATCTTTTAAGAATTCTTATCTTCCTTAAATTCTAAGTTCTTTAATTTTATTATATTAAAATTAACTTCTTAACGTTATTCTCTTTCTTAATCTTAATCTTATTTTATACCTTAATCTTCTTCTTTTAGCGCTTTTCTTTAACTTAATTAGAGCTTCGATATTCTTCTTTTCGTAATTATAGCGATTATTCTATATATAATATATACGTTTAATGAATAACTCATATCTCTAATAAACTTTTCGCGATCTTATAAAATTAATATAATATTTAAATTCTTAATCTTCTTCTTTATTACTCTAAAATTATTAGAATTTAAAATTAATTTTATAATATTAAATCAATTTAATTAAAGTCTTTATCGTACGCTTCTTTATTTTATATAACTTTATAAGATATTTACTCGCAAAGAGTTTAAACTAGCGTTTATATCTTTCTACTTTAATAAGATTCTATTTAATAAGATTCTATTTAATAATTTCTATAATCTAAGCGTTTATAAGATTTATTTTATTCGAAGAAAACAAAGTAATATCTATTTAAATGTTCTTATTTAGCTTATAATCTAATAAAGATTTATCTTAAGAGAATTTCATAATTTTAAATAAATCGATTATTTATCTTAGAATTAAGTCTTAACTTCTAATCTTATAATTAACTAAGATTTTAATTTTAATCGATTTCGTATTTATCGCTATATCGCCGCTCTTTTACTTATAGATATTAAAGTATTGTTCGTTATTATTAAATTTCTCGAAAAGATCTTCTTTATTAATAAGCGTTATACGAGTGTAAAATTAAAGATAAAGTTAAGATAAAAGAGAAGTTTTATCTTACTTATAATTCACTGGTATTAACGCGTCTATTTTTAAAATTTCAATACATAGAATTTAGTAACAACGCTTTCGAATAAGAAAATTAATAATCTCGATCGGTAAATTCCCAAGACGTATACTAGTAAAGAAGATATAGTAAAGTAAGATTATAGAATTAGTTAATGCTTTACTAAATATTAAGAATTAATTAATTATTATCGACGATATAATAATCTTTACTTCGTTTAACGTCTAGCTCGATAAAATATTAGTAGAGAGTTTCTATTAATAAGATCAAATTCTAGATACATTGTTTTTAAAATTCTTTTCTAGAAAGATCGTTGTACTTTTTATTATACTTATTTATTAATTTTTTAATATCTTAAAAATTCTTTTCTTAATATTAAATATTATATATTAAATTCTAATATTTTTACTTAATAAAATACTTTATAATAATATCTTTTTCTCGATCTCGCTTACGTATTTCTCTTTTATTTAAAAGTATCTTAATCTTATATTCTCTCTAATTTAAATTCTTAATATTAATTATAAAATCTTATTTTTAATCTCGAGATTTTTAATATAAATTAAAATTCTTTAACGTTAATTTTAATAAATAAACTTTATAAATTTTTAGTAAATTTAGTTTATAAATTAAATTCTTATATCTTTTAAGTACTTTAAAAAGTTTAGCTCGTTAATTTAAAATACTTAAAAAATTTTAAATCGAGAAGATAATATTCTTTATATAATCTAACGAAAGCGAGATCTCTTAATTCTAGTATAATTAACTTATATTAAATATTATAACGAACTTTTACATTTATAGCGACGAAGACTATAAAGTCGATTACTTCTTGTTTATTTTTAATACGTATATTTATTAATTTTATCTCTTTTTTCGTATTTAAATTATTAATATTAAAGTCTTTATTAAATCTCTAATTAAAGATAATCTTATTTAAGAATTTATTAACAAACGTATTTATCGAGTTATTAAGAATATTTCTTAAACATATAATAAATATATTCTAAAGCTCGTTGAGATAGTAAATAATATAATATTTTAAAGTAATCTTAATCGTCTAATTTATTCGTTTCGATTATTTATTAATTTAAGAATAATATATAATTAAAATTATTAGATTTATTTTTAAAGTTTTAAATATTATTTTTATAAAGCTTTAAAAAAAATCTTAGAATCTCGATCTAAGATAATCGCTCTTAAAATTTCTTAATTCGCTAAAACGAATAATAATACGAACGCTTATTTAATTAATCTCTAAATATTCTTTTTAAATATTATTATAGTCTTCTTTAAAAACTTATTAATTATAATTATTATTATATTAAATTCGTTTTTTAATATAAAAAGTATAAATATAAAGTTAATAATAATAATATAAAAAATTAATATCGAAGTAAAAATAAAATTAAGATTTTTATAAAGTAAATAGTTTTTAATTTAATTTTGCTAATATTAAGAATAATAAAGAATATATCGTTTTAGTCGTCTAATAAGATATCTTATATAATAAAATTTAATAATTCTTTTATAAATACGCTAAAATTCTCTATAATTATAATTATTATATATTAATTTAAAAATATTTATTCTATTTTTTTTAGTATATATAATTATTCTTAATTACTAAGATCGTCTTAATAATAAATAAGATTATTATAAAGTAGAAATTAAATCGCTAATAATTTAACGTATTCTTTAATTTTATTATTCTTAAAAAGATTTTATTTTTCTATTTATAAGATCTTAAGTATCTTTTTTTACTTTTTATCTTTATATAAATATCTTTAAGATTAATTCGAGATTTCTTTAATATTTTAATAAATATTATTTAAAACTTTAATTATATTTATATTAAATTTCTTTTCTCTCTCTTATAATAATCTTAAAAAATATTAATAATAATATTTTATTTTTCGAATTTTTATCTTACGTTAAGATTAAACTTATTGAAAGTTAAGTCGCGTGCTTACGTGATATGCCAAGTCTTAACAAACGCCAAGTCACGTGATCTCATCTAGTTAGATTGCACTTATCTTTTATAGCACACTTAGAATAATATAACTAAGTGTTCTATCTCATATTTTAATAGATTATAAACTCGGGCTTATTCGACGCTATTTGAGTATAATCTACGTTTATCTATTAAACTAGCTATAATTGTTTCTAAATATTAAATATCTATCGCAATAGAGATACTCGTTATATAGTTATTATAGTATATTATCTACGTAAATATCTTAATCTTCTTAATTTAGAAAATTCTTATCTCAAGATAATTATATTAAGATTTATTCGTTGAAAAAATTAAGAGACTAAAATCGCTTAAGCGCTCTCGCCTTAATAAATAAGCGAATTAAAATATCTCGTCTTAAGCGATAAATATCGAAGCGAGTATACGATCGTTTAATTAGATGATTCTTAGAACTTTAAAATATTATTAGTTTTCCTACGTGAAATATTAGCAAAAAACGCGTTATTATCTTTTTATTTATTACTATATTAAAGAATTAAATAATAATAGTTATTTTAATATCTAATTATGAAATATTCATAATAAAGACTTAAAATTAATTATCTTAGTTATCGCTAATAGAGATAAAATATTATTTTAAAGAAAAACGATTCTAATCTCGTTATCGTAAGAGGAAATACGTCTCTATAATTATTAATAAATATTATTCTCGCGAGTTTAAGAAATAAAAAATCTTTATCGATGTAAAAAAGCGCTTAAGCGAAGAAATTTAGATTAAGATTAATAAATATAAATAAAGAAGATAAGAAAGTTCGATTATTATTTTAGTAAAGTCTTCTAGCGATAACTTAAAGAATAAAACGAATATATCTATAAAGTTAGAATATATCTTAAAAAAGAAATGTTAATTATATAAATTTTTCTTCTTAAAGATAAACTCGAAATAATTAAGTCTCGCTCTCGATAATTAAGTCGCTATTAATTAAATATTTAATAAATATTAAATCTCTCTTTAATAGTAAAGATCTATCTTTTATCGTTATAATTTTAAAGTCTAAAGAGATTTTTCTTATATTCTTAAAACGTTATAAATCTTTATATTAATGTTAAAAGATAATAGTAATAGCGATTATATTTTAAGTAATTAAGCTAATACTATATTTATATTAAAGCGCTCTATCTCTAAATCTTTATTAAAGTTTATTTTAAATAAAGAGCTCTTTGATCTTCGAGCGCGCCCGATTTTATTAATATCGTCGATTTTTTTTTATATCTCGAAGCTCTATAATTTAAATTAATCTCTTTTAAATATTATAATTAAAAAATTTATTATTAAGCTCTTAATCTCTTTAAATTAAATTAATAAATTTAATAAATTTAAAAATATCTTTAACTATTTAATATAAAAGTAAGAATTTAAGAATCTACTTAAAATACTTAATATATAATACTATATTATAATTAATAACGTTATATTAATAGTTATTAAAGGCGTTATCGAAGTCTATCGCTTCGCATAGATTCGCGTTTATAATAAAATCTATATTATATTTAAATCTCGCTATAAGAAGAACTCACGCGTTAAAATTAAGAGTAAAATCAACGCTCGCGATATCTAAATTATTTTAGAAAAATATAAATTTAGAAAATTTAATATATTTATTTTTATCTTTATAAAGTTAAAGAATCTTATTTTTACGATCTACGAGAATAAATCTTAAATCTACGCTAATAAGTTTTAAGAAATTCTTAAAAAGATTAAGAATCTATTAGAAGAGTCTTAATTCGATAAAAATTAAAAGATTTATCGCTTTTATATAAGCTTAGATTCTTAATATAACGCGTATTTCGAATAATATAATTAAAATTATAACGTCTTTAATAATAACGACTCGATTAAGTTAATTCTAAATTATATTATCACACGATTTATTAATATAATAACGAATCTTATTAACTTTAGTAGCATCGAAGCTCGTACGCTAATTACTTTAATTAATAAAATCTTTATTTATAATTTTAAGAGCGTTATTATACTTATAATAATTAATAATATCTATAAATATAAGATTTAAGAGAGCGCTCACGCCGATAACTCTCGTATTTATATCTAGATTTATAAATATTATAATTATTATAATAAGAATTAATATTTAAATTTCGAATATTAATAGCTTTATCTCGAACTTAAGATTAAGAATAATAGCGATTATAAAGATTATAATAATCGCGAGAATCGCGATAAAGATCGCGATAATCGAGAAAGTAAAGGCGATAAAAAAGATAAAGACTTTAAGAATTTCGATAATAAGAATATCAACGATCGTTAATTAAAGAGCGCTAAGATCGTTATAGTTTATACTTAATCGTCTATAATATATAGCTTTATAATAATAATTAATCTTAAGTTAACGATATATCTTATTATTAATTTTTAATCTTTATAAAATCGAGTTTATTAATTCTTTATTAAAAGAATTAAAAGAATTATAATTAAGATTATTTAAATATTAATTACGATTACTCTTTCGTGTCTATAATTTCTAGACTCTATTTATACGTAATATCTTACGCGTGATTAATTAATATTTCAAACTTTTATTTCTTTTAATTTCTCTCGCTTAATTAATAAGATTAATAATATTATTATAATTATAGACTTCGAGCGCATTAAGCTTAAAATTAAAGAATTTAATGATAAGAAAATCTTAATTATTAAAAACGTCTAATATATATCTAATAGCGATTTTAATCTAATTTCTTAAAGATAACTTAAAAATTAAAATTACGCTCTTTATTTTATATTAAAAGATATTAAAATTAGAAAATATAATATTATTTTTAGGCGTTAGGGTAATAGATTCTATATCTTAAATATATAAATAGAATTTTCTATTTATTTAATAATTATTAATAAAGATATTCTCGCTTACGATAAATCTTATATATCTAAGTTAATAATTAAAGCTCTATTCTTTATAATTAAAGAGCTCTCGAAATCTCATATAAATTAAGAAACACTACGTATATAATATACTCGCTATAATTACTTAAGCTATTAAAATCTTAAGAAGTTAATTAAAATATATATCGAAATAAATCTCTTTACTTCTTCTATAAAAAAGATTTATAAATCTTATAACGTTATTAATATAAAAGTTAAATTATATAAACGATATATATAATTAAAGCGCTGAGAGAATAATCTTATTTATTACGATCTTTAAAAATTATTTAATAATTTTTATAATAAATTTAAGATACTATATATCTTTTTAAATAATAAGACTTTACGCTTAATTATTTATTTATTATTTAATAAAGAAGAATTAATAATATTTATCGTTTTTAAATCGTTTCTAAACGAGATGAAGTATAATAATTATAAATATACTCGATTTCGTAATAAATACGATCGAGAGTTTAATAATTATAATATATATATCTTTCGACTTATTAAAGAAATTATCTAAGAAGATATTATATCGAGAAATTTTTAAATAAATAATAAATTTAAATAACTTAATTAAATATTATAATATAAGGCTAATATTATATTAAAAGAGAGCGATTTATTAATAAAGTATTAAACGAAGTTTATACGTGTAATTAATTATTTTCGTAATCGTTAATCTATAATAAAACGTAATATAACTTTTTTTAAAGTTTATATAAAATATTTTTTTAATATAGCTTATTTGCGAATTATCGAGTAAATAGATTTTTATTAAATTTATTTAAATAATTAAGATTAAATTAAATACGAGAATCGCGTCTATAAAGATTAACTTCTTAAATATAAAGAGAATTACTTTTATCGAATATTAATATTGAAAAATACTATCTAAGTTTATTTAAATATTACTTAAATTAATAATATCTCTTTTAAATTTAATTTTATAAAGCTTATCTTCGAAGAATTTAAAGCGATTAACGAAATTACTTTGCTAGAAAAAGACGAGTATTATATTAATAAGCGTTATATCGATATTTTAAATTAAGTTATTAATAAATTTATTAATGATTTAATATTATTTATAATAAAGAGAGTTAAGAGAAGATATAAAGCTTCTATTAAAGTAGTAATTAACTTTTTTAATTATATACGAATACTAGCGATTAATTCGAGCCCTATATTAATTATAGAAAGATAATCGAAATTATCTAATATTCTAAGCGATAATACTTTTATTATAACGATATCGTCTCCCTTACTAGCGTTACGATTAATAACGAGGTCTATAATAGTGAGGCCGAAGTCTTAAAAATCGTATTCGGAGTAATTAAGACGATACGAAGTTCTTAGAGCTTATCGCGATCTCTCGCCGAATCCTCTTATACTTTTAATTAAGATTAGCGCTCTTAAATTATATAAATCTCGAATCTATAGAGAGACTGTAATTAATATATATCGTAAAATAAAATAATAACTCGCTATATAGAAAGAGATAGACTCTTTAATAACTAATAATATATAAATCTTAATAAATCTATTCTCGAATATACGAGCTTTTAAAAATAAATAAGTTTATAAGCTTAAACGTAATTTCTTAAAGAAGATTATACGATATAAAGCTTATTAAATAATACGCGATTTTAAATTTCGAAAAGATATCGACTTTAATAAGACTTTCGTCTTTATTATAAAGTTTATAAATTATAAAGCGATTTTTATTTTAATAATTATTCTCGATTAAGAGCTAAAATAAATAAATATTAAAATCGTCTTTCTCTATAGTAACGTAGAAGAAACGATCTATATTACTTAGTCTACAGGCTTTAAATTTAATAATAAATAGATTTATAAGCTTATTAACATACTTTATAATATTAAGTAATTCCTTAGAATTTAATATAATATTCTTATAATATTTCTTAAAGAATTAAATTTCGAGTCTATTATTATTAACGATATTATTATTATCGTTATCTATATAAATAATATTCTTCTGGTCGATTTTGATAAAAAGAAGATTTAGAATATTAAGAATAAGCTTAATAAGCGCTTCTTGATAATTAATTTAGACTTATATATCTATTATCTCGATATAATCGTTACTAAAGATCGAGTTAATTAAATTTTATGACTCGATTAGATAGATTATCTTAAAAAGTTTATTACTAAATATAATATATAAGAGAATAAAGGCACACCTATTCTAATAAGTATCGAATAATATTAAGCATCGAATAAAGAATTCTTAATCTAATTATTAGTTAGCTATAAGCTCTTTAATATATACTATACTCGATATAAGATTAAATATCGCTTTCGCGATCTTAATAATATTTCGATATAATTTAAATTTAAATAATACTTATTAAAAGACTATTAAATGTATCTTTCGTTATTTAAGATAAATCGTAAATTATTAATTAGTCTTTAAAGGGGACTTAAAGTCTTTTATTAATTATATAAACGCGAATTAAGCAAATAATTAAAATACTCGACGCTCTATTTCTAAGTATATCTTTAATATAAATAATAAGATTATTAATTAATTATCGAAACGATAATTTATAATAATACTCTTAACGTGTAAGATTAAATATATTAATTAAACGTAGATTATTTAGAAAGCTATTTAACTACGAGAATTATTAAGTTAACTTAATTTTTTAAATAAAAACGTCTTTATTAAGATTATAATAATCTTTTATAATAATTAAAAGACTATAATCTTAACTAAGAATTCTTAATTTTATACGCGTATTAAATATATTAATATTTAATATTAATATATGCGAAAGTAAGTTATCGCTAAAAATATCGCTTTAAAGTATATTTTAATTAATAAATAGATAGCTAATAATCTAATTAAAGCTCTATATAAGAACACATTTAAGATATTTTATAAATTAATTAAGTTAAAATCTTATTTATAGCGTTTACGTATAAATTATAATATAGCTTTAGAAGAATCGTTAATTTTAAAGAAGCGATTTTATTAATTCTCGTATTTTGAGAGATCTACTCGAGTCGATATAGAGTCTTATTATTAAACTTAATACTTTAAAAACTAACTATATCTTATTTACTTAATAAAATATTTCTTACGTTATTATTATTATAATTATTAAACTTTTAGAACTTTTTTAGATTATTTTTATTACGGGTCGGAAAGGTGTGATATCTGTTGAACATAGTCGTTTTTAACTTTTTTTCAACTTTTTTTAAAAAATTATA
>JANQBS010000295.1:0-44016 GCA_033085395.1 Xanthoparmelia taractica | reverse complement strand
AATTTTTTAAAAAAAGTTGAAAAAAAGTTGAAAACGACTATGTTCAACAGATACCACACCTTTCCGACCCGTAATCGTAATCTCGCGTAAGAAATTGATATTTATTACTATTAATAATACTTTATTAATATTCTATTAGTCTAAGTAACTTATTATAGTATATTAATATTATTTAATAAAAATATTATATACGCTATAAATATTAAGAGTAATAGAAGAGTCTTAAAGATTTAGAGTAAATAAATTATATATTTAACTAATAATAAATATTACTTTTTTAATATTATAGTCTATCTTAGCAAGTGTAAATATAATCTCGAGATTAACGCCTAGTCTAGAAATATAGAGTATACTAATAACAAATAGTAATTTACGGCGCTTATTAACGCTATATAAGAGTTTAATAGTATCGACGCCTTTAGAGATAATTATTTAATTATTAATTTATTTAATTAAGATCTTAAGATAGAATCGAAGATTAATAAAGACGCTCTAATTCTAAGATACGCTTTAATTATATCTATCGTTAATAATATATAGCGATTCTAGATTTAAAGTATAGTCGATGATAAATATCGTTTCTAGTCTTAAGAAAATATAGTTATTTTAGCGACTCTACAAAGAGTTTACAACTTTTCGAATTATAAATTCTAATTTTCTTAAGACTAAATAGACGAGGTTTAAATAAACGATATCTTCGTTATTATTATCGATTTTACGCTTTTTAAAAGAATTTTCGATTAATTTAAAAGCGATTTGTTTTAGTATTTATTTCAAATTATTAGATTTAAGATAAGAATAAAAAATCTAGTATTTATTAATAAAGTAATTACTTTTTCTTCTTAGCTTTTTATAATATATATATATATCTTAAGACTTTAACGACTTAATAGTCTTTATAACTATTATGGCGACATACGACTCGCTCTAATAAATAGTTATACGCTTTTCTTTATTTACTATAATTAATATTACTTCGCGAAAGAGATAAGCGTCGTTACTATAGAATATATAATCTTAAATAGAGAAAATTTAAAATATACTATAGACGTCTCTAAGGTCTATTAGGTAGAGCTAAATAAAGTACGCTTAAGATAACTTAAGAGATTTATATAGATCGATAATTATAACGTCGATCTACTAAAATTATTTAATATAGTTCGCTATATTTTTAATAGTATTATTAAAGAGGATAAGTATATAAAGCTAATAAATTAGCTCGATATAAACTTCGAATTTTTTTAATTTAAAATTACCTATAACTAAGTTTAGTATAAAGTTTAACTTAGTTAACGTCTTAATATCTTAATAATTAATATATTCGAGTATGTTCCAGATAATTATATATATTTTCGTATTAACTATTAAGCTAAGATTTTTAGATTAAAGATTATTAAGAATAAAAAAGTTTATAATTCTCTTAATTTATTTAAGATATTATTTAGAGATCTAGAGAATTTTAATTAATATAAGCGAAAAGCTCTCTAAGAAGCTCGTCGTAAACGCGTTATTATTTATAATATAAAAGAGTCTAAGTCGAAAGAGCTCGATAAAGTAGCTCTAGAAGAGTCGAATAATAATAACTCTAAAGAGATTATAGTTATATATACTTTTAGTATATACGCTAAATAAGACTTAAATCTAGCGCGAAGATTAAAGATATCCAAGTCGCTTAGTAGATTTAGCGACTCGATATTAATATCTAAGTCGAAGTCTTTTAATAGAAAATCTTTCGAGTCTTAATAGCTATCGTTATTGATATCTAAGTTAAAAGTATAGAGACTAAATAGAAGATCTTTAAAAAGATATAAAAAAAGGTATTTATTTAAATTAATAATTGATATTAACTATATTATTAATATAAAAAATTAGATATAAATAAATTAAAAATCTTATAAATAATAGGGCTCTAGTAGCT
Source organism: Xanthoparmelia taractica (assembly GCA_033085395.1). Taxonomy (NCBI): domain Eukaryota; kingdom Fungi; phylum Ascomycota; class Lecanoromycetes; order Lecanorales; family Parmeliaceae; genus Xanthoparmelia; species Xanthoparmelia taractica. The sequence continues at coordinate 42,098 of JANQBS010000295.1, read as the reverse complement.
ATTTTATAGTCTAGCTCTTTTAACTAATCGATCGATAAAATATTAAATCGATCGATACTAAGAATATTCTCGAAGAGATATTTATTTCAAATAACGAGCTTAAATAGTTCGAATAAGAAATTCGAGGAATATTTTATTAAAATATAGAGATTAATAAAGGAGTTCGATCTAATATTAAGTATCTAAGTAGCTCGTAAGAAGAATACGAAAGATATTCTATAAATAATCGTTAAAATATAATATCTATAACGATATTTCTCTCTACACCACACTTTTTAGATTAAATAGAATCGATGTCACGGTTTTCCTGTATGCCAATGCCAAAGGCATTCCGGGAAAGAACATTCCGGGAAGATCGGGGAGGCTAGGCCAAATTTATATTAGTTTCCCAGCAGATCTCCGCCATCGCGGCCCTTAGAATTCAACAACTTTACAACCATCAATTCCAAGATCATTTTCCATGACAATATGGTAGCAACGCTTGATTTCGATATCAACTGACTGTCGAATCGATTTAAAAGGAGTTCTTCATCATTATATCCCACTTATCGTTACCGAATTCATCAAACGAGTGAGCTATTAGATTAGCAAGATCTCGTTGTCTATCAAAAGCCTCCCATTTTTACTTCTTTTTTAATTAGCCTTATAACGCTAGCTACTTCAGTAGATAGATAAGTACTTAGTCTCGCATTTAATATCTAGGAGTTTATTGTCACTAATTATAAATACGCTAATTTGATATCTAATAATATCAAGGAGATTTATAAGCATCTCACGTTCAACACTCTCAGGTCTATTAAATTATTCGCTATCTCTAATTCTACTGGTTTATTAAGAACGACTATTTATTTCTTAATTCAAGATCGTTAATTATCTAACTAAGCTGTTAATAAATCTACTTTTCGTAAATCTATTCGACGTCTTAAGAAAGTCACTCAGCATCTTAGGAATCTACTCTTTAATTCTTTTTCTACTAAAAATATATCTAATTCATTATCAACTAATAGTAATTCTAATGCTAATTCTATTAATATTAATAACGATAATTCTACTAATAATTCTACTAATATTAATGATAATTCTATTAATAATAATCGTGATTCTTTATTAAATAAATCGTTTTCTCTATTATCGCCTCTATTAGAAAGTCGTGAGGATTTTACTACTATAGATACTATTAATTTGAGTGAAAATTCAAGTACTTCTCGTAGGCAATTAAGCTAAACTATATCAAAGATAGCTATCAATTTCATAGCCCAATAACTACAAGATATAATTAACAATATTATTAACTTCGTTGTTATAAATGCTATTAATAACTTGCATTTATCTATTAGACCTAGGGGAGAATAAGGCCCGCCAGAAGAGTCAGGAGAGTCAGGAGAACTCGAATCGACTATAGTAGAAGTTATAGGAGCACCGAGTTCTAATAGCAAATAAAATATTATAGAATTGAGCTATTTTAATTTTTTTCTAGATAAGTCTTACGAAGAGAGTGAGATTATAACTATAAGAAAAAACGTTTATTATCGTAATATAATTCTATTTGTTAAAAGAATTTATAACTTGATAGCTATAAAAGAAGAAGCTATAGTTCGTATTAATATAAATACTTGTTTTCGTGATTCTACACTTACTTAATATATCTCAGAGCTATTAAACTTAAAGCGAAGAGATCTTCGAGTAGAAGATAGTGAAGTAAAAGAATAGTGTAGAGCTCTCTCTACAAGATTTAAGGAGTTATTAAGCGTGACACTCTTAAATCTAATTACAGAGAAGTATATATTAATAGATACTTGAGCGCGCCGAGAACTCGCTAGCTATGTGCAAGTAGTTATTAGACACGCAAAATTAGCTAATATTAATAATATTTAAAATTAGTTGATATTTGCCTATTAAGGAATTATGTCGGAATTACGAATCTTTATCGACCCATTAAATTTAGCTACTATTATTATAAGCTTTATTTAAATGCTTAATATAAAGAAGATAGCTTAATTTGAGCTATATATCAGGTAGCATTAATATTAGGCTTTCGTTCAAAGGTCTCAGCAATAGCATCAGAATTAGTAGAATCAACGTGGAAATGTCTATCGAAATGCACTGGGAAATACATTTCAGCAAGGCCTTTTAAATCCAGCTTTTAATTTAATTCGTCAAGGTTAGTAGAATTAATTTAATTCTATCTCTCAGCCATTTGAATAGTAGTAATAATATAAATAGCCGTATCGCTAGCAGTAATTATTTCGATCTTCTAACTCCTTTGATTAAAATATTTATCGTTCTTAGCAGTACGGCTATCAATTAAATTCTCGCTACGATTCACGGCTATCGAATTAAAGGCCTTTCGTGCAAGCTAAAGAGTAATAAAATATATTAGATTTAACGAATCGACCTTAAACGAATTAATTCGGTCAAGCAGATCGAAAATTCGAAAGTTAAAATAATACCGGAAATTATTAATAAATTTAGTAGAATTTTAGATCTAAGGCTGCTACTTATTAAGTAGAAGTAATCTCTAAGTAAGAAAATCCTAACTAAGCGAAAGAAAATACGCTTTAATAAGATACTAAAGTTAACGATTATTAGAAGTAGTTAGATCATGATTTTAATGAGCTAAATGATTAATATCATGATAATTCTTTTGCTAAATTTGTTGATATTTAAACGTATTATAGGAATTGTAATTTGATTTTCTCTTCTAAGTCGAAATTATATAAATATTTATAAGCCGAATATTATTCTAAATCATTACTTATTAAATCGCCGATAAGTATATCGCCGGCAAATATATAAACGAATATCGATGCTTTTGTTATGAAAATTATTCAATTAGATTTCAGGGATAAAGCTAGATTAGGCACTGGTTTTAGCTTTCGTGGCTGGAACTACGCTTATATTTCACTACGATTTATATTAAATGTAGCTAAGAATAAGAAAGAATATATTGATTTAGGAACTAGCGTGATATTAATAGATAAGTAATAACTTTTATTTCTTTTGCCTGATATGGAAATTAAAAAGATATTATCTTATCTACGTGTTAAAGAACTTGATTCTATAATATATAACATCGATAAATATATACTTATTTTAATATATTTTCTAGGTCTTAAAAGAAATAATAATAAGACCCTTGCTTATATTATGAGAGAAATTTATTTAATTAATAATTTAAAGATAAATTTATTAATAAAGAATAATATTATGAGATCGGAGAAAATTATGCTTAATGTAAGTAAGAATAAGGCTCGTATTAGTAGTTATGATATTATTATTAAAATTATAACTTATAACGTCGATTAGTATATAAAACGATTAATTCGAGTATAAAAGACACTTATTATTGCACCGAGAGCTTAGCAAATTCTATCTATTGTAACGCTCAAGAATCTATCTAATAGAGACTTTATTTTCGAATCTACAAAGCAGTACAATCTAATTATATATATATATATGATTGATATCAACATTATGTTGGAAATTAGCATCTCAGCCCTATTATGCTTGGCATGTACTAGAAGTAGCACTCCACTCCTTAGATAATTCAATCAAGTCGTTATCAAATTCCAACACATTATTGGTGTGATAGTCAAAAATAAGACTAATTATACTATATAAATTCTCAAGAAACTACACTTGAGAATACTGCGAGAAGTCGACTACGAAAACGTCTTCTTTATTAATATAGAAATGCCTTTAGAGAAGCACTTGAGATTATCGAATTAGGTGAAGAAAGTAGTTACTTTCGCTGCTATTATAACGATAAGTTTAGCTAATAATTTCTCGTCTTTAATTAATTATATTTTAACTAAGGTCTCTATATAAATAATGAAATTAAAGCTTTCTAATAATATAATAGTCTATGAAAATAAGTTGGAAAAGTAATAATTAACTAACTTAGTTAATAAGTTTTCGTTTTTATAAAAGAATAAAGATTTTATTAAAGTATTATAGAATAAATAAATAAAGCTTTCTCTTCGAGATAACTAATAGTTAAGACTATCTAATAATAAGAGAGCGAAGATCTATTCTCTTAAACTAATAGATAAAATAGTAATTAATAAAACCTTTAATGCTCTTTAGCAGTAAGGCCGTTTAAAGTATATAAAGTAGTTAACTTCGTTTAACTATTTTATCTTCGTTATTTAAAAAACTCTATCTAATAATAAAAGAATAGATAGAGCTATAATTAATATTCGAGGCCTAAACGATCTTATTATATTAGACGTCTATCTCGTATCTCTCTAATCTAATATTATCTCGAAGCTACTTAATTACACTTATCTAATAATACTAAATATAGTATTATTCTTCTATTAATAACTTATATATCTCAACTTTCGATATATACTTATAGTAATTACTTATCGCGAGCAAGAAATATTTAATATTTTAATTATAGAATATATAAATTTAATTGCCTACGTATAGAGAAGAATTAATTATATTTTGAGAGCTCTCAAAGACTTCGCATAGACCTATATTAATAATATTATCGTTAATTCGAGAAGTTTCTTTAAGCACGTCTATAACTTAAAAAGACTTTTTTAACTTCTAATTAAGTACAATATTTTAATTATCTCTAAAAAAACCTTTCTAGAATATTTAAATATTAATCTATTTAATCGATATAATAATTTTTTAAAAACAACTATTATAGATAATAAACTTAAAGTAATTATTAAGTTAAATTACTTCGTAACTCTTAAAGATTTAGAGTATTATCTTAATCTAATAGATTATCTTCGTAGCTTAATTTATTATTATATATAATTTATAATATCTTTGCAAAGCCTTAAAATAAGGCTTTTAAAAGAAGCTTCGTCGAAAGATAATTCTCGTTATGCCTATTCTTTACGCTTTAAATTACCTTTATTAATTAAGCTAGAATAAGCAAGTTTTAATAATCTATAAGTAATATTATCTTAATCTTCGATACTTAATTATTATAATCTTAATAAATTAATTTAAATGAATTTAAATACTTTAAAAGAATTCGATTTTAAAGCATAGGTTTTTTATATTAAAAATAAAGAACTTAATTCTAACTCGAATAAATAATCTCCCCGCATAGCAATTTAAATAATTATATTTTTTCTCGAGGCCTAACTTAAGCTAAGAAGAACTATTAGTTAATAGAGCTAGAAGTAGTAGGCTTTATCTAAGTGCTTAAGAAAATAAGATATCTAATAGACTCTTCGAAGTATATTACTATTATTTAGATAGATTATTCTATTATCTTAAACATTATAAGATAATTATTAATTATCTTAATAAATTTTATTATAAGAATAAACGTTCGACTTATTAGAGCTTTTTAATTTCTTAGATAATTTCGTCTTAATATTCGATATAAGTTTAAAAAAGAGTATATCGTTCTCGATACACTTTCAAGACTTATAAATATTAATAAAATATCTCTCTCTAATAAGTATAATAAGCTAGATACTCTCTTTATTACTACACTTATAAAGATAAGTTCTACGTTTCTTAAAGACCTCGAAAATAATTATAAGATAGACTTATTTTATATTAAAATCTCTACTTTAATAACTAAGAATAAGAATATTAACGAGGATATTATCGATCTTTCTTTCGTTCGTGGCAGACATATAGATACTATATAGAAATATTAAAATCTTTTCTTTTATGTGAGTAAGCTTATCGGCGTGTAGCGTCTTTATATATCTTAAATTATAATTAAAATTGTTCTTAAAATAATTTATAAAGATAATTATTTAAGATTTAAGAAGTCTTATAAGAAGATTTCGAATATCTAATATATTTATAAATTAATTAAATATCTTCGATAGTATATTAAATTCTACCCTTAATGCCTTATTCTTCAAATAGGTCGATATTGTTCTTATAACTCTCTATAGCTAATCGAGTCTTCGCTAGTATTATTTTATACACTTACTTTAGATTTTATTTTAACACTCTCAAAATTAGTAAAAAAGAAGTTCGATACTATTCTTTCTGTGATAGATTAGTTTATAAAAAGAGTGACTTTCGTGCCTAATAAAAAGAATTATTCTATCGTCAAATAAGCTACTACATTACTTACGGGTCGGAAAGGTGTGGTATATTTGATAGTATGGGACCAGTTTTTCGAATATCATATCGAAAGGTATAGGATATCCCATACTTCCATTGGGTTTTTAATAAATATACTACGTAATATTTTTTGATATTCTAAAAATACGTAAAAAGCTTAAGCGAACGCTTATGTAATTATAAAATTCTATAAATAGATTAAAAAGATATAATTTTTTAAAAAAAGTTGAAAAAAAGTTGAAAACGACTATGTTTAATAGATACCACACCTTTTCGACCCGTAACATTACTTAATAGACTTAATATTATAAACTAAGAAATTTTAAGAGTTTTGCTCACGAATCGTGATAGAAAGTTTCTTTCTAAGCTTTAATCGAAGCTCTTTAAGAAGCTCGAAATAAACTTATTTTACTCGATTATCTATTATTCTTAGACGAATAAAAGTAGCGAGAGAATTAATTAAATAGTAGAGATAGCATTACGATTCTATTTACACATTATATAGAATCTCGCTCTTTAGTTATTAGTTCTCTCACGAATATAAGCTTTACTTAATAACTCGATCTCAATTATAATTAATAATAAAATCTTCAACGAACTAGCTTACAAATTTCAATTTAATAGGTTACTTGATCTGCTTAGAGAAGTTACTACATCTCTATTATAGTCTATTATTACTTGTATTTAGATAGCTAATGTTATTTTATTTGCTTAGATAAATGAAAAATATTACTATAATAGAAAATATTAATTAATATTTCTTAAGCAGAGCGATTAGACTTATTTATAACTACATAAAGACTATTTTATTTCTATCACTACTGTTATTATTATTAAGCTATCTTAGTAATATATCGATTCTTTTGAAATACTATAGAAGATCGATAAATAGGTCTATAAATTAGCTATCTCAGGGTATTAAAATATATATTCGATTTTTAGCATTATTTAACTAAAGTCTACCCCTACTTTTGACTCTAACTTATATAATCGTTTTATTTCTAACTAGCTAGATAGTATATATATGAAAGAAGATATTAATAAGTACAAGTTTTAAGAAGTAGAGCGAATCCTTAATAAGCGACTTATTCGAAAAGATAGAGGCCTTACCACGTAATATCTCATCAGATGATTGGGATACGAACCTAAATATAATCAATAATATAACGCCAAAGATCTCACGAACTCTAATAACTTAATACGCCAATATAAGAATACAATCGCTATCGCTAATATCGTTTGATTTACGATATCTCGCAAGCCCAAAAAACATAATTATCTAACTCAACAAAAGGATTTGTAAGCCGAATATCTCGCCACTAATGCCAACAGTATTCGAAAATCACACTCAATATCATAGCAAAATATCACATTCTCATAACACTCACACTACACCTATTATCTCATCGCTATATTCAAATAACTCAACAAGTTTTATCGACCGAGAATACAATTTCCCTTAACTTGATAGCATTTATATGATTATTGAAGGGAGATATCAATCAATAATTGTAATATTTATATTGTTGTTGTGGTATTCTAATTATTCCTACACTATATGCTTTCAGCCGCCAATTTGACCTTACTATCATCAGTCTTCTAGCAGTTTGCCGCCAATATCACAAGTTAATAAGCAAGCGAGGTCGCTTGTTTTTCTTGTTGTTGTGGAATATTGTCACGATTTTCCTATATATCAATGCCAAAGGCATTCCGGGAAAGAACATTCCGAGAAGATCGGGGAGGCTAGGCCAAATTTGTATTAGTTTCTCAGCATGATCTCCGCCCTGCGGCCCTTAGAATTCCACAGACTTTTCAACTATCAATCCCAGACCTTTTCCATGACAATCGATGTTTATGGATCGTAATAATAAATTATTAATTCGAAATATATTCGATAGGGTCTATAGAGAGATCTATGGAAAATTTTAATTATTAGCGTAAAGTTACTTCGATAATTAAATTTAATATAATAAGTTTAAATAAATAGTAAATCGTTCGAAGAGTTACGATAGCTATACTACGAGTTAGTATCACGAAATGCACTTGCCAAGCCTATCGAGAAATCGGCTAAGGCAAGTGCTTTGCCGGCTGCTTGGCAGGCTGGCTAACTTAGAATTTTTCAACTTAGAATAATCAAGAATTAGATAGACTCAACTAACCTTATACTTATTGCTATTACAGTATAATAGCAACGCCTAAATAGCTATTATAGCTATTCCAGGAGATTCTTCATTATTGCTTTATCTGCTTAATTAGTACTTGTTGTATTCGTTGAGATAATTCTTCTCTTCTTCGTAGAGAACTGTATTCTATCTAGTGAGATTCGCATATAAAATTATTGGAATTCTTACTCGAACGGTCAAAATCTCACTGAGTCATCAAATTTATCTCCCTCATACTCACTATTATCACTATTATTGCTGTAGCTTACTTATTATTGCTGCATTATCGTATTGCTGCTACTGTAGATAACTACCGCCCCTTTTGAGCCACTTATCTTATTATCTTTACTACTATCTTTACTATAATTAAATAAAAAGAAAAAGAAATATTATATTGTTTGATTGCATATACTTTATGTTAATGAAATATCTTTTCTTATTAATGTAATACTACTTCTTCGTTATTAAGAAGATTATTGTTATTCTGACTTCGTTAGCTCTAAATTCTATCTCTCGAGATACTATTATTTTAATCTTTTAAATAGACGAATTTCTTTATTGCGATCACGCTTTTATTAGTCTCGCTATCGACGATATTAAGTAATTTATTATCGATATCGTTAGAGTTAATTTTAGGTCTTTAGAGATTACAAGAGAAGTAGCTTTATTAGCTCGTGACGCACGTGTAAGAGCTCGTTCTATATCTATTGAGTTATTAAATTAGTCTATTAGCTGAGCACTTAATTAATTAATTTTTAAGGCTACTCTAACTAGATTTAAGACTAATATCTAGTTATTAAGAAGACTGAGGAAATCTTCTTCTACTGGCGATATATCTTATTCTTTATTTTTAAGAAGTTCTATTATTAATAATTCTTCTATTAAAAATTCTCTCATTATTGACTCTAACTCTAATAATTCAATTAATTCGAACTCTATATCGAATTCTACTTTAAACTTAAGTATAAATCTCACTTTAAACTTAAGTATAAATTCTACTTCTAGAGATATTTCAAATAATTTTAATATGACTGAAAATAACGAGATTAATTAATAGAATATCGACTTCTTATAGCAATAATAAACTACTTTATAAGACATTCTTTATAGTGTATCTAGACCGTCTAATAAGCGAGGACCGTTAGAATAGAATAATATTAATACTATAGTAGGAACTACATCGATTAGTAAATAAAATACTAGTAATATAAGATTCTTTAACTCGATATATAAGAATAAGTCGATAACTTTCGATGCTTCTTCAATAAAGTATATATTAAAAGAGATCTATTTTCGGGATATAGATTTATTTCTAGAGTATACTTATAATATAGCTAGTATTAAGGGTGATAAGCTAATTTATATAAATCTCTGGACTTATTTTAAGGGGCCTGCTTTAAAGTAATAATTAAGCGAGCTTTCTAATAATAATAAGCGTTTAATAAAGCTTAAGAATAAATTAAATAAGTGATAGAGAATATTAATCGAACGATTTAAGATATATATTAATATAATAATTAATTCGTTATTAAAGAAAAGATATATCTTAAGAGATGCTATTAGTAAAAGAAAGCCTTAATAATATATATAAAAGATCTTACGTGCTTCGAAGAATATCGATTTAATTAGTATCAAAAATTAGCTTGGTATAATCTATAATAATTTAAATACTAAGCTAAGGCGTGACTTAAGAAGATTAAAGAATTAAATTATTTTATATAATTTTCTTAAGGAGATAGATGACCTTAAGTATAATTAATGAATCTATATAAGTAAATATAATTCGAGAATATATGAATTTTCTTCTTCGGGGAATGCCTTTACGAGGTCTTCTTAGAATCGTTCTTCTTAAAATCGAAGTAATAGTAATAGAGATATTTCTAATTAATATCAATCTCGTGCATAGTAGCAATTCTCTTAGCAATTTTTATTTCGGTCTTAGCAAAGTGTAGATCCTAATAATTAATATTAGCGACCTTACTTTTAATTATCTCGTCAAATTAATAATTAATATAAAAATTAAAACGCTTAATTAACGTAGTTATTTCCCCGTTAATTTAATGATCAAAATGCTTATTCGAATTCACAGCAAAACGCTTATCAGCAAAACGCTTAGCCTCGTTAGCCCCTATAAATCGTCGCTCCAAACGTATCAAATTCGATCTCGAATCGATCTTCATTTAATAGTTAACCGCAATTTCCTTTAAGATCAATATTAACTTAAGATTTTTAGCAAAACCTTTTTTCAAGATTAACTTAAGATTTTTAGCAAAGCAATTAAAGGTCTTAATTTAATACTCCAAATCGTTTAAAAGCAGCTACTTATTAAATCTCTATTATTAGCGAAAATACTAAGTTAAAATATAGCGAATAAACTAATTCGGATTATTAAAAAGAAAATATTAATATCGAACACTCTTACTTTATAAGCGAAGATTAGTATAAAAATAAGATATATTATGCTAATTCTAATAAGCTTCCTACACAGTCAAATAATAATTAGTTTGCTGACTTTATGAGAATCGAAACCTACTATCGAAACTATTAAGAATCCTTCTTATTTAAGATTAAATTGTATAAGTATTTGCATATTTGTTTTGAAAAGCACGTTTATATTAATAAAGTAGTGTCTTCTAACTTTATTGATAAATAACTTATAAAGTCTTTCGTTGATAAGTAATTAAAGATTATTAAATCCACTGCTTTTAATTAAGATTTGAGAAATAATTTTACTTTTCGAAGTTGAACTTACGTTATAATTAAGATTAAGCTCGATTCTATTAATTAAGAGAATAAGATTTATACTAATATCGAATATAATATAAGTTTAATAGATATATTATAATATTCTTAATAGTGTTTAAATGTCGTTATTTTTAAAATAATAACATCTTTGCGAGTATATAAAGTTGATACTTTTAAGCACGAGACTTCGAAGTATATTATTTAAGATATCTATCTTTTTGAAATTAATATTTAAGATTAATAAGTGCTTATATATTTACGTAGGGAATTATATATTATTAATAATTTACCTATTAAAATGCTTATTAAAAATAATATTATCGGGCTCGAAGAAATTATTATTAATATAATTAATAAGAAAGTAAGAATTAATAGTTATATCACTACGATTAATATTATTACTTAATCTCGAGACGAGTTTATTTAAAGAAAGATCTATATTAAATTATTTATTTTCGTGCCTTCGCATAGCGAGATAATTCTATTAATCAAAGAAATTAATTTATCTAATAATCGTAATTTCTTATTTAAGCTAATAGTATAGACGAATTTAATAATATTCGCTTATTTGATTAATTATATAATAACTAGAATTCTAATTTAAAATAAGTCTAATATATTTATTTAAATCTCAAGAAAATTAAGACTTAAAAATATTCTCGAAATAATTTACGAAAATTGTTTTTAAATTAATATCGAATTTAAATTCGTCTTAACGAAAATAGCTATAAATTTAAATAGAGATTTAAGCTTAAATTAATTAACTTTTTTATTAGCTAAAGAAATTAAGCTATTAAATAAAGTTATAATTTTCGAGAATATATAGATTAGAACTACATTTGTCGATCTAGTTAACGAATTCATATAGATCTCATAAAATATTAACTTTATTAAAGTATTAGAGAAGAAATAAATAAAGCTTTTACTAAGAGATAACTAATAAATTAAGATTAATAAAAAAATTAAAATCTATTTCTTAAGTATACGAGATCGAGAAATAATTAATAAAGTCTTTAATAAGCTATATAAATAGAGAAGACTTAAATAAATTAAAGATTTTATATTCTTCTTCTATTCGATATTCGTTATATAGAAAATATTATCTAATAATATTATTAAGAAAAGATCGATTATTAATATTTGAGGTTTAAATAACTTATTACTTAGAGATATATATTTAATATCTCTTCAATAAAATATAATTGAGATATTAATTAATTATAATTTTATCTTAGTAATCGATATTATCTCGTTTTTCTATTAATAGCGAATATATTTAAATTATCGCTATATATAGACTATTATAAGTTATAGAAATTAAGAAATTTTTAATATTTTAATTATGAATTATATAAATTTAATTGCTTATATTTAACGTCAAATTAATGAAATCTTACGATATATTCTTAACGTAAAAGTCTACGTTAATAATATAATTACGAGTATTAAAATATTTTAATAGTATTTATAAGATCTTCGTTAATTATTTAAACTTTTCGTGAGATTTAATCTTATTATTTCTTTAATAAAAGTCTTTTTAAGATATTTAAATATTAATTTATTAGATAAGAAAGTTATTTCTTTTAATTTAATTTCTTTAAAAAATAAGCTTAAAGCTATTTCGAATTTATAATATCTTAGTATTTTAAGAGAACTCGAACGCTACTTAAGATTAATTAATTATCTCTATTAATATATTTATTTTTATATATAATTAATATAGCTCTTATAGAAGCTTAAAATATTACTTCTTAAGAAAGTATCGAACTTTAAACGTTAGCGAAAATAATATTCTTCTAAAATAAGACTATTTATAGCTTTAAAGAAGTAATTAACTTCTTTTTAACTTCTTTAAAAAGTATTATTTTAATTAATTATTCTAATATATTTTAATAATATTTAAATTTTATAGATTAACTTAAATATCTTAAAGGAGTTTAATTTCGAGACGATAGTCTTTTATATTAAAGTAAATAAAAGTAAAAATAAATAGTTTTCTCGTATAAAGATGGAGTCTATTCTTTTTTTATTAAGACTTCTAATTATAGTGGAAAGAATTTATTAGTCTATGAAATTAATGATTACTAATCTTATTTGATATCTAAAGAAAATAAGATATATAATTAAGTCTTTAAAGTATTTTATGAGAATATAGATCTATTATTCTATTATTATTAATATTATAAAGCAAAATTCGATTATTTTAATTATGTTAATAATGCGAATAAATATTCGTTTAATTCGAGCTACTTAATTCTTAAGATAGTTTAATCTAATTATCTCTTATAAATCTAATAAAGAGTATATTATCTTTAATGCTCTTTTAAGGCTTATAAGTCTAAATAAAAATAAGCTATCTTATTATTACTCGGAATTAAATACTCTCTATATTGTAAGTTTAATAGAAATAAATACTTTATTTCATAAGAAGTGTATTTAAGGCTATTAAGAAGATAATTATTAAAAAAGGATTTTTATATAGCTCGATATTAATAATAATCTTAGCGAGGACATAGCTTCTTTATCTTTCGTGCGGAGAAAGCATCTCTTTGCTATTAATGCTAATTCCTATTTTTCGCCTCGATCGGAAGGAAATTAATAATAAGAATAGCAATAGTAAATTTAAGAATAGTAAGGTCTTTAGCGAGATCTTATCTTTTATGTTAATAGAATTACTATTTAATAACGACTTTATATTCCCTTTTTGCTAATAAAGTATATTCTTATTTTAATATATAAAAAAGAGTATTCTAACTTTTAGAGATACTATAAAATCGTTACTTTATTTTAATATATTTATAAAATTATAAAATACTTACGAGATTTTATTCGATATTATTTAAAGTGTTTAGTGTTATAGATAAGAAGATACGCATCTTACGATAGTTTGTAATTAATCTTATCTTCGCCCGTGTCTTTTTATACTCTAATTATTAACTTTATTTTAATATTATCTCTATTAAATTATAAATTAAATTAAATTGTATTTATTATCTATAGGTTTATAAAAGCTATTTAATTAATTTTTAATAAATTAACTTAAAAAGTATCTAATTAGATAAAAGCACTTCTAAATCGACTTAATATTATTAATTAAAAAATCTTAAAAATTATTATTAGCGATCGAGATAGAAAATTTCTTTCGAAGCTTTAAGAATCGCTTTTTAAATTATAAAAGATTTCTTTATTTTATTCGATAGTCTATTATTCGTAGATTAATAATACGAGCGAACGTATTAATTAGACTGCTAAGATAGCATTAAGATACTTCGTATATATTGTTAATAGATCTTCTTTATAATCGAAAGTGCTATTATAAATATAAATCTTCTTAAATAACTTCGTTTTCTTTAAGATTACGTCGAGCGAAGTGATTTATAATTTTACTTTAAATAGATCTTAAATATTACTTCGTTTATTAGTTAAAATCGATTACGTCTCTACACGAATTATAATTAAAGATATTATCGATTTTATTTAAATATTTAATAAATTTTATTATAGAAGAAAGTATTAATTAATATTTCTTAGAATAAAAGAATAGATATTTCTTTGATTATATAAAGATTCTAAGATCTTCTCTATTCTTAATATTATTAATAAATTAATATAATAATATATCGATTCTTTTTAGATAGTAAATAGAGTAGATAGATTTATTTATAAACTTGCTATTTTTATAAAATAAAGAGTTTATTCTATTTTTACGATAGTATCATTAAAGTCTTATTCTACGCCAGAGAACGATTCTTTTTAACGCCCTCGACCTTAATATATCTCGTCTATCTCTATTAATAATAATAATACTATTAATTTAGAAATCGAACGATTTCTTAATAAACGAATTATTAAGAAAGAACGTAATTTAGCTATAGAATACTTAGTGAGATAAAAGAAATATGATTCTAAATACGATTAGTGATATAATATTAAAGATCTTAATAATGCTTCTAAGTTAATTAAGAAATCTAAGAAGAAAGTAGCTAGAATTCGAGCTATTACACTTACTTCTGTAATCTTATCTCCGTCTTTCAACTTGCTCACAAAAAGAAGAGATCGTCTTAAAAAGTATAATGTTGCTACTTTATTACAACACTTATATTATATTTACTTAATTCTCTTATATTTAAGCGTATAACAAATATTATCGATTAAGAATAACTTTCCTTTACTTGGTAACGTTTGTGTGATTGGAGATAATAATACACGATCGTTATTTTATGGCATAAAGGATTAATTGCATTGTGACTGTTGTTGTGATTATTGTTGTTTGACTGCTAACTAATATTCTAACTATATGATTGATCGTCGAAAAGACATTATTATTATCGAGAGGATCTTACTATCACTAACTTCCCGTCAATTTCAGTATACTACCACGCTATTATCACATTACTTGATCGACAGAGTTTTTCTATATACTTTAGGTATAATTTTGATATATATATAGCAAGCGAGGCCGCTCGCTTTTTCTTCTATTTCGGCGAATGCTGTCATAAAATGCACTTGCCAAGCCTATCGAGAAATCGGCTAAGGCAAGTGCTTTGCCGGCTGCTTGGCAGGCTGACTGATTTAGATAGAATTTTCCAACTTAGAATAATCAAGAATTAGACACACTCAACTGACCTTACACTCATTGCTATTACAGTTAGAATATATTATTAACGTTATTATAGACTTAATATAAGTACTAAGAAGACACTTAGTAAGACGTTTCTATTTTAAAGAATATCGTAACGACGTTAGTAATAATAATAAAAACTCTACGTAGTATTAGTATTCTTTTTAAGAAGCTAGTATTATCTTAGAGATCTATTAGCGAATAGCGTATTTATTAATTAGATAGACGTTAAGTTATTATTTTACTTATAATCGTTTAATAATCTTTATTATATTCTAAAATTAAGACTATAATAGATTTAAAGATTATTATATAATAAGCTTACTTATCTATCGAAGATCGTAATCTTATAAGTAAAGAATAGTAGTTTATTATAAAGATAGACTATATTAGGCTAATATTTTAGTTAGTCTATAGCTATTCTATCGATATAGATCTAGAATAAATACTCTACGAAGTCGAGCTTATAACCTATCAAAATAAGTAAAAGAATACTTAATTAACTATCTAGAATATAGCATTACGCAAGACTATATACGAGTACAAGTGAACCCTACAGATTAGGACACGTGGTCCATGTCACGTGACCCTAATTAGTTAGTGCCAAGCACTCGGTATACTTACTATATTTTAATATAAATCTCAAAGACTCTTCTCTATTTATATTATATTAATTATATTATTATTCTAATTATAACTATTCTAACTATTTTAACTCGAGAATTATAATATATATTTTAAATATTTACTATTAATTTTCGCTTAATTATATTTCTCTTTCTCCCGAGATCGCTTATATATTTTCAAGAGTTTCTTATCTCTATAACGACGAGATTTAGTTTATTTATCTTTTATTATAGTTTTTAATAAAAAGTAAAAAAATTAAATATCTTTACTCTAAAATTTATTTATTTTTATTTTTATTTTTATTAATAAAAATTAGAAAAGTTAAGTCGCTATTTCATATCTATTAGTAAGTATTAAGATAATAATTAAGCTCGTTTACTCTTTTTCTTCTCAGCTCGTTTAAATTTAATCTTTATTTATAATAGTTAAAATAATTAATTTCTAATTATTATAGCGAGTATTATATAATTAATTTTAGATTTTAAAGTCTAGAGACTTATTATTTAATTTAATATTTTAATATAATAAATAAGAGCGTATTTCTCTTTATTTAGCGTATTTTATATAGAGAAACTCATAATATTTTAAAGACTTTAGCGAATATATAATTTTCATTAATCGCTTAGCGAGACCCGATATTATCGATTTTAAGATAATAGCCGCGAGAAAGCGCTAAGCGATAAATCTTAATTCTTAAATTAATAGCGAATTTTAATTATTTAGATTCTAAATAATTATTTTAAGATAAAAATATCTACGATAAAAAAATATCAAATAATCGCGATAGATATTAAATAGTTATTATAATAGTGATAAATTATAATATAATTAGATTATTATCGAGTATAGTTCGAGCTTATAATCTATTAATATGTAGAGTAGAATACGTAGTAGTTTTATTAACTAAGAAGTACTAGCTAGAAAAGCGAGATTAGAAGATACACCTTAGCGTATTACGTGACCTAGTCACGTGACCCGAATTTTGATAGGGTCGCCAATCGGAGATCTACTAGGAAATTAGTATATATTTAGCTTAGTCTCCCTGTCACGGTATTTCTGTATACCAAAGGCATTTCGGGAAGATCGGGGAAGGATCGGGCAGGCTAGGCCAAATTTGTATTAGTTTCCCCAGCAGATCTCCGCCACTGCGGCCCTTAGAATTTAATAACTTTTAAAACTATTAATCCTAGACCTTTTTCCATAACAATATAATAGCAACGCTTAATTTCGATATTAAATAACTATCGAATCGTTTAGAAGAAGTTCTTCATTAATATAGCTCACTTATCGTTATCGAATTTATTAAATAAGTAAGCTATTGAATTAGTAAGATCTTATTAATCTTTTTCTCTACTCTTTATCTATTAAAAGCCTCTTATTTTTACTTCTTTTATTAATTTAGCTTTATAAATTAACGCTAACTACTTTAATAGATAAATAAATACTTAGTCTCGCATTTAATATTTAAGAATTTATTATTATTAATTACAAATACGCTAATTTAATATCTAACGATATTAAGAAGATTTATAAGCATCTCACGTTCAACACTCTTAGGTCTACTAGGCTAATTAATTCTACTATTAATTCATTAAGAATAACTACTTATTTCTTAATTCAAGATCATTAGCCATTTAACTAAGCCGTTAATAAACCTACTTTTTATAAATCTATTCGGCGTTTTAAGTAAATTACTTAATCTCTTAGAAGCTTACTCTTTAGTTCTTCTTTTATTAAAAATATATCTAATTCGTTATTAACTAGTAATAATTCTAATACTAATTCTATTAATATTAATATTAATAATTCTACTAATATTAATAATAATTTCGCTAACAATAATCGTAATTCTCCATCAAATAATTCTATATTATTATCGCCACCAGTAATTCGTGAGAATTCTATTACTATAGATATTATTAATTTAAATAAAAATTCAAGCACTTCTTCTAGATAATTAAGTTAAACTACATCGAAGATAACTATTAATTTTATAGCCCAACAATTATAAGATATAATTAATAATACTATCAACTCCGCCGTTACAAATATTATTAATAATTTATAATTACCTACTAAATTAAGAAGAGAATAAGGCTTATCTAAAGAGCCCGAATCTATTACTATAAGTGTAATTATAGCAAGTTCTAATAGCAAATAAAATGCTATAGAATTAAGCTATTTCAATTTTTTTCTAGATAAGTCTTACGAAGAAAATAAGATTATAACTATTAAAAAGAACGTGTATTATCGTAGTGTGATTCTATTTGTTAAAAGAATTTATGATTTGATAACTATAAAAGAAGAAGCTATAGTTCGTATTAATATAAATACTTATTTTTGTGATTCTATACTTGCTTAATATATCTTAGAGCTATCAAATCTAAAGCGGAGAGACCTTCGTGTAGAAGATAGTGAAGTAAAAGAATAATGTAGAGCTCTCTCTATAAGATTTAAGGAGTTATTAAGAATAACACTCTTAAATCTAACTACAGAGAAGTATATATTAATAAATACTTGTTCTCGATGAGAGTCTACTAGCTATATACAAGCAGTAGTAAGATATATAAAATTAATTAATATTAATAGTATTTAAAATTAGTTAACATTTGCCTATTAGGGAATTATGCCGAAATTACGTATTTTTGTTAATTCATCAAATGTAGCTACTACTATAGCAAGCTTTATTCAAATACTTAACATGAAGAAAGTAGCTTGATTTGAGTTATATACTCGTTAATAGCAATATTAAATATTCGCTCAAAGATCTCAAAATTAGCATTAGAATTAGCAGAATCAACGTGGGAATATCTATCGAAATGCCTCTACTGCATTTCAGCAAAGCCTTTCAAATCTAGCTTTTAATTTAATTCGTTAAGATTAATAGAATTCTCAGCCATTTAATTAGCAGTAATAGTAATACGAATAGTTATATCGTTAGTAATAATTATTTCGACCTTCTAACTCCTTTAATTAAAATACTTACCGCCCTCAGCAATACGGCTATTAATTAAATTCTCGCTATGATCCGCGGCTATAGCAAGCGAATTAAAGGCCTTTTATGCAGGCTAAAGGGTAGTAAAACACGTTAGATTTAACGAATCGACTACCACAAACGAATTAATTCGATTAAGCAGATCGAAAATTCGAAAGCCTAAATAATCTCGGAAATTATTAATAATTTTAGTAGAATTTTAAATTTAAGATTATTACTTATTAAGTAGAAGCGACTAAAAATAAGCAAGAGAATCCTAGTCAAGCGAAAGAAAATACGCTTTAATAGAATACTAAAATTGACGACTATTAAGAGCAATTAAATCATAATTTTAATAAATTAAATAATCCATATTATAATAATTCTTTTGCTGAATTTATCGATATTTAAACGTACTATAGAAATTATAATTTGACTTTCTCTTTCAAGTCAAAATTATATAAACATTTATAAGTCGAATATTATTCTAAACCACTTTCTACGTCTAAATTATTAATAAATATATAAACGAATATCGATACTTTTGCTATAGAAATTATTTAATTCAACTCCAAGGATAAGACTAAATTAGACACTAATTTTAGCTTTCGTAACTAAAATTATACTTATATTTTATTATAATTTATATCAAATATAGCTAAGAATAAGAAAGAATGTATTAATTTAGAAATTAGCGTGATATTGGCCGATAAGTAATGGCTTTTATCTCTTCTTCTTAATGTGAAAATTAGAAAAATATTATCTTCTCTACGTGTTAAAGAACTTAATTCTATAATATATAATATCGATAAATATATACTTATTTTAATATATCTTTCAAATCTTAAAAGAAATAATAATACGACTCTTACTTATATTGTGAAAGAGATTTATCTAATTAATAATTTAAAGATAAATCTATTAATAAGAAATAATATTATAGAATCGAAGAAGATTATACTTAATATAAGTAGAAACGAGGCTCGTATTAACAGTTATAATATTATTATTAAAATTATAACTTATAACGTTAATTAATATATAAAACGATTAATTCGAATATAAAAAGCACTTATAATTTCCTCTCGAGCTTAGTAAATTCTATCTATTATAACGCCTAAGAATCTATTTAATAGAGACTTTATTTTCGAACCTATAAAGTAGCATAATCTAATTATATATACATATATAATTAATATCAACATTGCTAATATAATAGTCAAAAATAAGACTAATTATGCTATATAAGTTTCTAAGAAATTATATTTAAAAACGCTACGAGAAGTCGATTACGAAAACGTCTTCTTTATTAATATAGAAACGCCTTTAATTAAGCTCGAAAAGCACTCGAAATCAATAAATTAAGTGAAGAAAATAGTTATTTTTGCGACTATTATATCGATAAGTTTAATTAATAGTTTCTCGTCTTTAATTAATTATATTTCGATTAATATCTCTATATAAATAATCGAATTAAAGCTTTCTAATAATATAATAATTTATAAAAATAAGTTAAAAAAGTAGTAATTAATTAACTTAGTTAATAAATTTTTATTTCTCTAAAAGAATAAAGATTTTATTAAAGTATTATAAGATAAATAAATAAAGCTTTCTCTACGAAATAACTAATAATTAAGACTATTTAATAATAAGAGAGCGAAGATCTATTCTCTTAAACTAATAGATAAGGTAATAATTAATAAAATCTTTAATGCTCTATAGCAGCAAGATCGTCTAAAATATATTAAATAGTTAACTTCGTTTAACTGTTTTATCTTCGTTATTTAGAAAACTCTATTAAATAATAAAAGAAAGAGTAGAGCTATAATTAATATTCGAGATCTAAACGATCTTATTATATTAGACGTTTATCTCGTGTCTCTTTAATTAGATATTATCTTAAAGCTACTTAATTGCATTCATCTAACTATACTAAATGTAGTATTATTCTTCTATCAATGGCTTATATATCTTAATTTTCGATATATGCTTATAGTAGTCACGCACCGAGAGTAGAAAATATTTAATGTTTCAATCATGGAATACATAAACTCAATTGCCTACGTACAAAGAAGAATTAATCATATTCTAAGAGCTCTTAAATTCGTATAAGCCTATATTAATAATATTATTATTAATTCTAAAAGTTTCTCCGAGTATATCTATTACTTGAAAAGACTTTTCCAACTTCTAATTAAGTATAACATTTTAATCGTCTCTAAAAAAACCTTTCTAAAATACTTAAATATTAATCTACTTAATCGATATATTAATTCTTTAAAAATAACTACTATAGATAATAAATTCAAAGCGATTATTAAGCTAAATTATCTCGCAACTCTTAAAGATTTAGAGCATTATCTTAATCTTATAGACTATCTCCGTAGCTCGATTCATTATTATATATAGCTTATAATATCTTTATAGAATCTCAAGATAAGGCTTTTAAAAGAAGCTTCGTTTAAAGATAATTCTTATTATATCTATTTATTACGCTTTAAATTATTTTTATCAACTAAGTTAAAATAAGCGAGTTTTAATAGCCTATAAATAGCATTATCTTAATCTTCTATGCTTATTTATTACGATCTTAATAAATTAATTTAAATAGATTTAAATACTTTAAAAGAATTCGATTTCGAAGTATAAGTCTTTTATATTAACGAAGAAGTTAATTCGAATAAATAACCTTCTCGCACTACAATTTAAATAATTATATTTTTATTTCGAGAATTGATTTAGACTAAGAAGAACTACTAACTAATAGAGCTAGAAGTAATAAGCTTCGTCTAAGTATTTAAGAAAATAAGATATCTAATAGACTCTTCGAAGTATATTACTATTATTTAAATAAATTATTCTATTATTCTGAATATTATAAAATAATTATTGATTACTTTAACGAATTTTATTATAAGAATAAACGTTCGTCTTATTAGAGCTTTTTAATTTCTTAGATAATTTTATCTTAATATTTAACATAAGTCTAAAAAAGAGTATATCGTTCCCGATATACTTTCAAGACTTATAAGTGCTAATAATATACTTCTTTCTAATAAGTATAATAAGCTAGGTACTCTCTTTATTATTATACTTATAAAAATAAGTTCTATTTTCCTTAAAGACCTCGAAGATAGCTATAAGATAGATCTATTCTACGTTAAAATCTCTACTTTAATAGCTAAGAATAAAAATATTAATGAGAACGTTATTAATTTTTCTTTTATTCGTGATAGATATATAGAAAATATTATATTAAAATATCAAAATCTTTTCTTTTATATTAGTAAGCTTATCGACGTGTAGCGTCTTTATATATCTTAAAGCATAATTAAAACCGTTCTTGAAATAGCTTATAAAGATAATTATTGAAGATTTGAGAGATCTTATAAGAGAATTCGAATATCTAATATATATATAAATTAATTAAATATCTTCGACAGTACATTAGATTCTATTCTCAATATCTTATTCTTCAGATACGTCGATATCGCCCCTATAACTTTCTATAGTTAATCGAGTCTCCGCTAGTATCGTTTTATACATTTACTTTAAATTTTATTTTAATACTTCTAAAATTAATAAATAAAAAATTCGATACTATTCTTTCTATAATAGATAAATTTATAAAGAAAATAACTTTCGTGTCTAATAAAAAGAACTACTTCGCCGCTTAATAAGCTATTATATTATTTAATAGACTTGATATTATAGACTAAAGAATCTTAATAATTTTACTTATGAATCGTAATAGAAAGTTTCTCTCTAAGCTTTAATCGAAGCTCTTTAAAAAACTCGAAATAAAATTACTTTATTTGATTATTTATTATTCTTAAACGAATAAAAGTAGCGAGAGAACTAATTAAATAGCGGAGATAGCACTACGATTCTACCTATATATTATATAGAATCCCGCTCTCTAGCCGTTAGTTCTCTCGCGAATATAAGCTCTATTTAATAACTCGATCTCAACTACGATTAATAATAAAACTCTTAATAAACTAACTTACGAATTTCAATTCAATAGATCACTTGATCTACTCAGAGAAGTATCTCTATTATAGTCTATCGTCGCCCATATTTAGATAGCTAATATTATTTTATTTGCTTAGATAAATCAAAAATATTACTATAATAGAAAGCATTAATTAATATTTCTTAAGTAGAGCGATTAGACTTATTTACGATTACATAAAGACTATTTCATCTCTATCACTGCGATTATCACTATTAAGCTATCTTAGTAGTATATCGATTCTTTCGAAATACTATAGAAGATTAATAAATAGACCTATAAATTAGCTATCTCAGGGCATTAAAATATATATTCGATTTTCAATATTGCCCAACTAGAGCCTACCCCTGCTCCTAGCTCTAATTCGTATGATCGTCTTATCTCTAATTAGTTAGATAATATATATATAAAAGGGAATATAGATAAGTATAAGTCCTGGGAAGTAGAGCGAATTCTTAATAAGCGAGTCATTCGAAAAGGCAGAGATTATGCCACGTAGTATCTTATTAGATGATTAAGATATAAGTCTAAATATAATTAATGATATAACGTCAAAGATCTCACCAACTCCGATGACTTAATATAATAATATAAGAATATAATCGCTATTGCTAATATTATTTAAGATATCTTCGCAAGTTTAGAAAACATACTTAAAAGACTCAACAAAAGAATTTGTAAGTCGAATATCTCAGCACCAATACTAATAGCATTTAAAAATCACATTTAATATTATAGCAAATACTATATTCTTATGGCACTCACATTATATCTACTTATCTTATCGCTATATTTAAACGACTTAACGAGTATTACTAATCGAGAATTATTTCCCTCTACTCGATAGCGTTTATGTAATTATTGAAGGAAGATATTAATCAATAATTATAATATGTATTATATTAATTATTGTGATATTCTAACTATCTCTATACTATATGCTTTCAGCCGCCAATATAATTTTACTATTATTAATACTCTAGTAGTTTATCACCAATACGAATTCGCTAATAAAAATAACAAAGTAGCAATATCTAAGCAAGCGAGATCGCTTATTTTTTCTTTGCTATTATGAGATATTATCACGATATTTCTATATATCAAAGGCATTTCGGAAAGATCGGGGAAAGATCGGGCAGGCTAGGCCAAATTTGTATTAGTTTCCCCAGCAGATCTCCGCCACTGCGGCCCTTAGAATTCAACAACTTTTAAAACCATCAATCCCAGACCTTTTTCCATGACACTCCCCGATCTTTCTAATCGCGATTTCTAAGAATTTAATAAAATTATTTACTAAATAGAAAATATATATATTAATCGTAATAATATTCTATAATAAATAAAAGAAAATAAGTAATCTCGCTTATATATAATTTACTAGTATTCTATATATTAAATTATATCGTACTTTAAAGTAATTAATATTCTTATTATTTAATAGACGGATTTTAGACGAATTTCGTTAGTAGTAATATACTATAACTAGCGATAAATTACTAGAAAACTAGTAATAGTAAGATTATATTAGCGACTAAAGATATATAGTATTATAATATTAATTTTATAATAATAATAACTATAATTAATATTTCTCTAATAAACTATATAAACGCTATCGAGTTAAGGGATATATAGTCCGGGCGATAAAACTCGTTAAGTCATTTAGATACGACTGTGAGGTAAGTAGATCTAGTGTAAGTACTATAATATTAAGTGTGTTTTTCGAATATTTCTAGTACTAGTATCGAGATATACGATTTATAAACGCTTTTATTTAAGTCGAATTAGTATACTTTTTCAAACGCTCTTTTTTAAGTTGAAATATAGTAATATACCGTACGTTAAATAGTATTAGTAATAATAATAGTATACTCGTATTATCATACTAATTTATTAAAGTTAACAAGATCTTCTATATTATATTATTAATTATACTTAGACCCGTGGCCGAGCTATCTAGTAAGATACTACGTAGTAAAATCTCTACTCTTACGAATAATTCGCTTATTAAGAATACGTTTAACTTTCTAAGACTTATATTTATTAGTATTCTCTTTTATATATATACTATTAGACTAATTAGAAATAGAACGATTTTATAAATTAAAGCTAGATATAGAAATAGACTTTAGTTAGATAATATTAAAGATCGAGTATATATTTTAATATCTCGAAATAGCTGGTTTATAGACTTATTTATCGACTTTCTTAAGTATTTGAAAAAAATCGATATACTATTAAAGATAGCTTAATAATAATAATAGTAGTATTAATAATATGGATAGAATAGTTCTTATATAGACGTAGATAAATCTAATCGCCTTACTTAAGAAATATTAATTAATACTTTCGATTATAGTAGTATTTTTAATTTATCTATGTAAATATAATAATATTTATTATCTAAATACGAGTAACAATAGACTATAATAATAATATAGTAACTTCTTAAGTAGATCGAGTAGTCTATTAGATTTAAATTCGTAAGTAAATTTATTAGAAATTTTATTATTAATTATAATTAAGATCGAATTATTAGATAGAGCTTATATTTATAGAAGAATAGACGACTAAAGAGTAGAGTTTTATATAGTATAGAGATAGAATTATATAATTATCTTCGTTATTTAGTTCTTTCGCTACTTCTATTCGTTTAGAAATAATAGATAATCGAATAAAGTAAATTTACCTTAAGCCTTTGAAAGAGCTTCGATTAAAACTTAGAAAGAAACTTTCTATTATAATCTATAAGTAAAATCTTCGAAATTTTAAATCTATAATATTAAATCTATTAAATAATATAGTAGTTCAATAAGCGATAGAATAGTTCTTTTTATTAGATATAAAAGTTATCTTTTTTATAAACTTATCTATTATAAAAAAAATCGAATCGAAGTCTCTATTTATTAATTTTAAAAATATTAAAATAAAATCTAGAATAAGCGTTTAAAATGATATTAATAAAGACTCGATTAGTAACATTGTCGCTATAGGGTGAAAACTCTTACAATCCTTCGCTATAGAGAGTTATAAGAGCGATATCTATATATTTATAAAATAAGATATTAAGAGTAAAATCTAATAAACCATCGAAAATATTTTATTAATCTATAAATATGTTAATAAAATATTCGCTTTTCGTAAGATCCTTTAAATTCTAAATAATTATCTTTATAAGCGATTTCTAGAACGATTTTAATTATACTTGTAAACATATAAAGATATTATATATTAATAACTTTACTAATATAAAAGAAGAGATTTTAATATTTCTATGCAATATTATCGATATATTTACTATAAATAAAAAAAAGACTAATAAGGTTCTCGTTAATATTCTTATTCTTAGTTATTAAAATAGAAATTTTAATATAAAATAAATTTATTTTATAATCTTCTTTTAGATTTTTAAGAAACGAAGAATTTATCTTTATAAGTATAGTAGTAAAGAGAGTATCTAATTTATTATACTCGTTAGAAAGAGATAATTTATTAATACTTATAAGTCTTAAAAATATATCTAGAATAATATACTTTTTTTTACTTATATTAAATATTAAATCGAAATTATTTAAGAGACTAGAAAGTTCTAATAGAACGAATATTTATTCTTATAATATAATTTATTAAGATATTTAATAATTATCTTATAATATTTAGAATAATAGAATAATCTATTTAAATAATTATAACATATTTCGATAAGTCTATTAGATATCTTATTTCCTTAAGTATCTAGATAATGTCTATTACTTCTAGCTCTATAGATTAATAATTATATTTAGTCTAAATTAATTCTCGAGATAGAAATATAATTATTTAGATTAGAATTAAATTCTTCGCTAATATAAAAGACTTATACTTTAAAGTTAAATTCTTTGAAAGTATCTATATTTATTTAAATTAATTTATTAGAATCTTAATTAATAACTATAAAAGATTAAGATAGAATAAATTATAAGCTATTAAAATTAACTTTCTTCGTTTTACTTAATAAAGGTAATTTAAGATAACTAAAGTAAATATAACGAGAATTATCTTT
Organism: Xanthoparmelia taractica; assembly: GCA_033085395.1. Taxonomy (NCBI): domain Eukaryota; kingdom Fungi; phylum Ascomycota; class Lecanoromycetes; order Lecanorales; family Parmeliaceae; genus Xanthoparmelia; species Xanthoparmelia taractica. The sequence continues at coordinate 14,852 of JANQBS010000295.1, read as the reverse complement.
TAAAAAGACGTCTTTTAAAAAATTTATTTTAAGATTCTATAAAAATATAGCTAATTAAGCGTAATAATAAATTAAGTTATAAAGATAATCTATTAGATTAAAATAATTATTTCGAATTATAAGATAATTTAGCTTAATAATCGCTTTAAGTTTATTATCTATTATAATTAATTATTTTAAAGAAATTAATATATCGATTAAATAAATAAATATTTAAATATTTTAAAAAGATCTTTTTAGAGATAATTTTAATATTAAATTAAATTAAAAATTAAAAAAGTCTTCTTAAGTAATAGATATACTTAGAGAAACTTTTAAAATTAATAATAATATTATTAATATAGATCTTTACGAAGTCTCTAAGAGCTCTTAAAATATAATTAATTCTTCTTTATACGTAGATATTCCTAGGGCTACATATCGATGGCAAACTCCGCTGGGGACCGCATATCAGGGAGGTACGGTCTAAGCTAACCACACAGTGCCTCGCATTAAGTAAGACTGCGGGTTCCACGTGGGGAGTCATTTTAAATAAGACACATCAAGTGTACAGTGCAATAATATAATTAGCAATCACGTACGCAGTAGTCTCGTAATACATATCTTAGGGGTTGCGAGAATCTCGCTGAAATCATATAAATAATTAGAAGTAATTTAGAACATCTATCTTAGATAAATTATTAACGACTATCGAGCTATTAGTATTAGAGTATTTAAGGCAGAGGCGGATATTTCTTCGCTATAAGTTATTCTAAATTAAGTAATTCTTCGAAATTAAGCCTTTCGCGAAATCTATTCGATAATAAGAAAAGATAACGCGTATATTCGAAAAAGATTATATTTAAGAAGAGGCTATAAACGAGTAATTCTTAAAATCTTAATTAAGAAGAAAGAATAATAGACGTTAAGATCTCTAAGACTCGACAATTAAAATAGTATCTTAATATTAGATTAAAAGCGATATACGCGAAAGCTAAAAAAGACTATCGAAGTCTAAATAGATATAACTTAAAATAAGATATAGTCTCACTATTAAATAGTTATTTTAGAAATATTAAGAATCTCGACTTAAAAAGATAATTTATAATTCGATAAATAAATTCTTTATATAAATCTTATTAAGATTAAAAGCTTAGCTCTTATATAATTACGAATAGAGAAGATTAAATTAGAATAGTTTCTATATTTATATAAAATTTTAGATATTTAAATAATTAGCTATTTATATAACTAAAGATAATGAAATATTAAATATATCTTTATATTTTATTTAGTATTTTAGAATTAGCGATAGAAACTAATTAAAGCGATAAGAATAAACAATTTATATAAGATATTTATTATTTTTAAGAAAATTAAGATCGCTATTAAATAATTAATATAAATAAATCTTTTAGAATAATACTCGCTAGGGAGCGAGTAGCTCTATAGAGAATAAAGCTTATTATAACTTATAAATCTCTTTCTTATATTCTTATAATAGAAAATCTTTTAATACGCGTTATAATTATTTAATCTTAAAGCTCTTAAAATAATATTAAAGTGTATATGTTTAAAGTTTTTTTATCGCGAAGAATAATAAGAGTTTTTATTCTATAGCGATAATATTACTAAAGATTTCTCTTATTATAATTATCTAGATATAGCTCGTTATTATTCTTTATAGCTTAAGTAGATACGTATATAAATAAATAATTAATAAATATTTTTAAAAATCTAGAAGATATATTTAAAATAAATAAATAAATTTAATAATACTATATATTATAAAATAAAGATCTTAAATATATAAATAAGATATTATTATTTTTTAATTTCTACGTTAGATAAAAAAGATAAAAGTTATTACTTATTAATTAATATTATATTAATCTCTAAATTAATATATTCTTTCTTATTTTTAACGATATTTAATACGAATAGTAGTAAGAAATACGCGTAATTCTAGCTATAAAAGTTAAAACTAATATCTAATCTAGCTTTATTCTTACAATTAGATTAAATAATTTTTATAATAACGGTATCGATATTCGCTTATATATTTATCGACGATTTAAACGAAGAAAATAATATTTTATAATAATATTCGAACTATAAATACTTATATAATTTCTACTTAGAAGAGAATATTAAATTATAATTTCCATAATATATTTGAATTTTTATAAAGTTAGTAGAAGAATTATATAATATTGATTATTTAACTTATTAAAATTATAGTCTAACTATTTCTAATAATTATTATTAATTTTAGTATTCTATTATAGCGTATTTTCTTTCGCTTAATCTGGATTTTCTTACTTATCTTTAGACGTTTTTACTTAATATATAATAATCTTAAGTTTAAAATTCCACTAAAATTACTAATAACTTTTAATATTTTAATTTTCGAATTTTCGATCTATATTCGAAGCTTATTAATTTCTTAAATCTAACGTATTTTATTAATCGCTAGCTAGTACGAACGATCTATCTTACTAAGATCGAGTGTTGTAAAGAGAACTTAATTAATAAATATGTTATTATAAGTAATAAGTATTTTAATTAAAGAAGTTAGAAGATCGAAATAATAACTATTAGTAATACGATTATTTATATTATTAATATTATTATTTAAATAACTAAGAAATAGAATTAAATTAATTCTACTAATCTTAATAAATTAGATTAAAACTTAGAATATTTTTTTAAAACATTTTTTTAAGTATATTTCGATAGATTTTTCACGCTATTAATTCTAATAAAATATAAGGTAGAACACGTAGTAGTTGTATTAATTAAGAAGTATTAGCTAGGAAAGCGAGATTATAAGACACGTCTTAGCGTGTCACGTGATCTAGTCACGCGACCCTAATTTCAACAATCCCTCTCGAGCGTATTCTTATAGACTCTCTTCGCCCCATGAAAAGCCGAGTAATTAATATAAAAATCGAAATTTTCACTAGAGAGTCTTTTTAAATATAGAATAATTTACACGAGATTTAAAGTTAACGGATTTTAAACTTAAATGCGATTAGCGCGAAAATTCTCTCTCTTATCTCTTTTTTATAATATCTTCTTTTATAAAAGATAAGTAATTAAAGTAAAAAGAATAAGTTAATATAAAGACTAAAAACGACTATATCGAAAAGAAAAAGATACTAATATTTCTTTTAATATTCTATATAAATATTATATTTTTTATTAAAAAATAACTATTTAAAAAATTTCTTTTAAGTTTAATAGATATATATTAAAAATTAATAGTTATAAGATCGAAGAATATATATAAGAGTGAAATAAAATAATTAAATATGATTTTTCTAGCTGCATCTAATTAACTATAAGGTTTCTACGCGAAGATCGTTTATAAAATAAAACTTAGCAATAGTAACTAGTAGTAGCGGCGAATAGAAAAAAGTATCTAAAACGCTAATTCTTATATAGGCCAGGGCCCCCCGAAAGAGCCCTATAGATTTAATAGTCGTAGTGATAATTATAGATAACTATAATAATAATAATAATAGTTAGATTATAGCTTCTCTAAAGAATAGCTTCTCTAAAATAAGACTTAAATTTTTTTTTAGCTTAATTAGATCTTAAAAGCGATTAAATTTATTCTTATATAAAGTCTTAATAAGTTTATCGATTACTTATCTTTTAGTGAAGACGTATTCTAGAGTAATATTTTCGATAGTAACTTACTCTCGAACGTAATGATATTAACATCGATATACTTAGTCCGCGTATATAATTGAAGATTCTTAGCTAGGGCTATTGCACTCTAATTATTATAATAGATTATTGTCGTCTAAATAATTAAGTCGCTAAATATAAGCTAATTAAAAAAATAATATAATTAAATAATTTTCTTAATAACTTATATTTAATTAATATAGTCGACTTTATAAATTAAAAGCGTTATAATAAATTATCGCTTAGATAATTAGTTAATCGGTAGATAATTAGTTAATCGGTAGATAATTAGTTAATCGTAACGTTATTTATATTAAATCTATATTTAAAAATAAAATATCGAGTATCTTAAATATTAGTTTAATTAGCGTCGATATATTTAAATAAAGATTTTAAATCTTCCTAAAAGATAAATTAGTTATTAATTATTTTTTTTAAAATATTAAAAGATACGTTTAATAATCTTTTAATAAAACTTATTTAAATTAAATTTATATTAAGATATTATTAAAATAATATAGATTAATATTTAATTTAAACTTTATTATTATATATATTAGCGAGTTAATAGCTAATTAATAGATAATACGAAAAGCTTCGATTATCTAAAAGTCTTCTTTAGTAATCTAATACTTCTTTATATTTATTAAAATAAGAGTTTCTTTACTCTTTTATATATTATATTTAATAATAGATTTTTAAATATAATTCGTTTGATTAAGTTATAAGATTTAATTAACTTAATCTCTAATAATAATTATATCGTGATAATAACTATACGCATCTAAATTAATTATCTTAAAGCGCTTATAAAGCTTATCTTTAATACTCTAAATTTTCTTTTTATTAAAATTAATTAATAGAATATTATTTATATAGATAATAATAATAATAATAATATCGTTATTAAAGATCAAGTAGTCGATCGTAATAAACTCGCAGTCTAGCTTTTTAAGATATATTATTAGAGTATTATATTAAAATTTAAAAAGTTATTTTAGATCGTATAGCGTCTTCTTTAGTCTATATATTTTATATTTATTATTAATTTTAAAGTCGATAAGTTATATAACGTAGATAATTTTCTTTATAATATTATATAAAAGAGTATTTTAATATTTATTTATTTTAGCTCTTAATTTAGAATTATCGCTAAGATAAAAATAACTTTATAGTTTATAAATCTAATAATAAAGATAAACGTCTTATTAAAGTCTATATTCTTACGCTATTCGAAGTTATATTATATTTAATAAATCTTATAGCGAGTAATCTCTTTTTAGAATTTACGCTTAATTTTTTGAATTTATTTATTCTCTAAAATATTTATATTCGAGAAAAGATTTATTAGAGTTTAACTATTATTAATTATAAAAAGATTAACTTCTTTCTATATAATTAGCTTTTATTATATTTTCTAATATACGTTTAATATTATATTTTTATAACTTTAAGACTTATATAGCTTAAAAACGTTAGCTTTAATTAATAAAATAAGAAAATTTAAAATAAAATTACAATAAGCTTTAAGAATTGTATATTATTTAAGTAATTCGCGTTTCGAAGATTTTTTAATTATTATAAATTTTATTATAAATATTTTATTTAATATCGAGTATTTAAAGATTATAAATAACGTATACGTCTTATTATTAAGCGTTTTAAATAATTTTAATAATCTTTTTAAAGATATACGCGAAGATAACGCTTTTCGAGTGAAAAACTATACTTTAATTAAGATTTCAATCTTTATAAGATATTTTCTTTTAGCTAATATCGCGATAAAATTAATCGCTTTAATAAAGAATTTATATCTTCTTTAAAGACTTTCTTCTTTAAGATAAATATTAAAGCGAGCTTTTAAATAGCGTTAATAGCGTTATTATAACGCTTACTACGAGATTTCAAAAGCTGAGTATTATTAGCTTATTATATCTTACGACAAGTAAATTTTATTAAAATAAATCTAAGCGAGATTTTATTAATCTAGATATCATTAAAAAAGATTTTAATCTTATTATATTATATAATAAAATCTATTAACTTAATAATTAACTAGTTTATTCTTATACGCACGATCTTAATACTCAATTTACTCGATATTAATTATATATATATAATAACACTCGATTTATTCGATAATTCGAAGATAGAATAAATTTAATAAATAATCTATATAGATCTTGTAAAAAATAATATTACGATTTAAGAATAGCTATAGATTGCGAAGATAATTAAATATTTAAATAAATTTCGTTTAATACTTTTATAATAATATACTTTCTTTAAGAATAGCGCTAATTTTTTATTAAACTATCTATTTAAGATGTTTTAATTTATTATTTATTTAGAGATTATTAGAGATAATTTTCTTCTAGATAATATCTTTAAATAAGCGATATATATATATTATAGTTATCGTACTCGATATTATAATCGACTTAAAGTTAAATATATTTATGATTATTATATTTCACTTAAAATTAAGAATAATTTATACGCTCTAAGAATTGTAAGTTCTATCTTATTTAATATAAAGTAGATATCGAATTTAAGAGTCTTATTATTTAAAAAAAAAATTTATTATTATTATAAAAAGAATAAAATAAATCTTAAATATTACTATAAATTAGATCGTTTTCTTAACGTCTCGATTCGACATAACGCTTATACGTTTTCACTTTTATATTAATAATATTAGACGATTTACAGATATCTTTAAAGAATAAAATAATAAGATTTATTTCGATATATATCTTAATTAGCTTTTTAATATTTTAATAGTCTTAATAATTATAATAATTATATTATATTCGTAAGATTTTCTTATTAATTTAAAGCTTTAGAATATTAATATTAATAGCGAGAGCACTTATAGTAAATAGGGACTTATTATAAGCGAAAATATCTTTATTAACTATTATTAAGTATATTAAGATATTTATTTAAATATCGAGCGCATAAAGTCGATTGCGTTAATACTTAAAAATAATACTTTAAGTAAATACTTTATTGAAATTCGAGTCACGTGACTAGATCACGTAACACGCTAAGGCGTGTCTTATAATCTCGCTTTTCTAGCTAGTACTTCTTAGCTAATATAACTACTACGTGTTCTATTTTATATTTTATTAGATTATAAGCTCGAACTATACTCGATAATAATTTAGTTGCATTATAATCTATTACTATTACGATAATTCTTTAGTATCTATCGCGATGCTAAGTGTTATTATAACGATTATTTAATAATCTCTTTATAATAGATATTTTCTATATTAAAATAATTATTTAGTGTTTAAACGATTATAACTCGCTATTAAATTAAGGACTAAGATTTATCTCTTAGCGCTTTCTCGCGACTTCACGTCTTAAGATCGATAATATCAAGTCTCGCTACGCGATTAATTAGAATTATATACTTATTATAGTCTCTAAAATATTATTAGTTTTTTTATATAAAATACGCTAAATAAAGAAAAATATATTCTTATTTATTATATTAAAATATTGAATTAGATAGCGAGTATATAGACTTTAAAGTCTAAGATTAACTACGTAATATTCGTAATAACAACGAGAAATTAGTTATCTTAGTTATTATAGACGAAGATTAAATCTAAACGAGTTAAGAAAAAGAAGAATAAACGAGCTTAATTATTATCTTAGCTTTCGCTAATAGAGATTAAAATAAAATTAATTAAATCTTAGGGCGAAGATACTTAATTTTTTAATTTTTATTAAAGATTAAAGATAAAGATAAATAGATTAAATCTTATTATTATAGAAATAAAAAGTTTTTAATATAAATAAGCGTACGGGTCGAAAAGGTGTGGTATCTGTTGAACATATTCGTTTTTAACTTTTTTTTAACTTTTTTTTAAAAAATTATATCTTTTTAATCTATTTATAGAATTTTATAATTATATAAGCGTTCGCTTAAGCTTTTTACGTATTTTTAGAATATAAAATAATATTACGTAATATATTTATTAAAAACCCAATGAAAGTATGGGATATCCTACACCTTTCGATATAATATTCGAAAAACTGGTCTTATACCATCAAATATATCATATCTTTTCGACTCGTAAATAAGTGATTTCTTAATTAAGAGAAATATAATTAAATAAATTAAAAGTAAACGATTAAAATATATATTATAATTCTTAGATTAAGATAGTTAGAATAATAAAGATTAGAATAATTAGAATAATTAGTGTAACTTAGATAGAGAAGAGTCTTTAAGATCTATAAAGATTAATAACTTTCTTTCTTATTATTCGTTTATATTATTTATTTTAAAATTAAAATTCTTATACTTTATAAGAGAGTTATCTTAATAAAGCGCTATTAGCTACGCTATATTAATTTATTTCTTCGCTCTTCGATAATAAAAATTTCGCTTATATCGAGTTAATTTTAAGATTAAAAGAGATTTTCTCTATATACTTGAAATATTTATAAGTCTATCGAATAGCGATATCGATAGCGAGTATACTTTAATTACTTTCGTTAATTTAATTTCTATCTTAAGATAATTTATTTCTAAAATATTATCGAAGTTAATCTCTAATAAAGATTTCTTTAATTTTTAAATAAAACTCGACTTATTAATATTATTAACTTTATTAATTTTAAGAACTTTAAGCTTTAATTATATCGACTAAAGAAATTAAAATCTTAATCTTTTTAAGTCGTTTCGATAATATCGATAAATTTAAAAATATCTTTAATTATTAAATATAAAGATAATAAATTAAGAATAAATTAAAGCTCTTAGATATTTAGCGATATATCGCTAAAAACTTTATGGTCTTAATTATTATTAGCGACGATATATTATACGATTATTATTAAGAAAATTAAGACGTGAGAATAAGCTTATAATAAGATTTATATTATATTTAAATCTCGCTATAAGCGAAACGCTCGCTTTATAATAAAGAATAAAATGAACGTTAAAGATATCTAGACGATTCTTAAGAAGTTTAAGTCTTAAGACTTCGATATTTTTAATTTTATTTTTAAAAAAATAAATAATATTACTCTCGCGAGATATAATAATAATTTTTAAAGCTATATCGATAAATTTATAAAAATACTAAAAAAGTTTAATATTTTATTCTTTAAGCTTTATTTCGATAAGAATTAAAAAATCTATCGCTTTTATTTAAGCTTAAACTTAGTTTATAATTTATACTATAAGTAATATAATTAGATTTATAATACTTTTAATAATAATAGCGAGTCGAAATTCGATTTAAACTATATTATTACGAGATTTATTAATATTATTACGAATTTAATAAGCTCTATTATTATCGTCGAAGTATAAATATTAATTACGTTAATTAATAATATCTTTATATATATTTTATAGACTGTAATTATTTTAATTATCGTCGAAGATTACTTTAAAAATAAGATTTAATCGAGAGCTTATATTAATAATTCTCGTATTTATACTTAAATCTATAAATACTATAATTATTATAAAAAGAACTAATATAACGCTTTCGAATATATTATTTTATATTTTTATTTAAAGTTTAAAGATATTAATAATAAAAAAGATAATAGACGTAATCGAGATAATTATAATAATTATAAAGATTATAGTAATCGTAAAGAAAAGAATTTCTTAAATGAGAATAATAAGAATAAGAATAATTCTTCTTAAAAGTTTATTATCGAAGTTATTACTATTATAATATATATTAAATTATCGGCGATTTATAGCTTCGTGATTTATATTAAGTAATTAAGCTTAGTAATAATCTATTTAATCGCTTAATTTCAAGCTCTCTAAAATCGAATCTCTTAATCTTATTTTAAGACGTTAACGCTATTTAAAATAATAATAAAGATCTTATTAATATTTATAATTTTTATAGTATTAACGTTATAATTTATTAACTACGTATATTTTTAATATATAATTTAAATTATTTAATCTTTTAAGTTATTATTTTATTCGCTATATTAATTAAAATTAATAAGATTATAAACTATATTATAATCGAGAGAGTTAAGCGTATTTAATTAAAGTGTAAGAGATTTAAAAATAAACGTATATTAATTATTAATAATATTTAATACGTTTTAATTAATAAGTTTTATTTAATTTCTTAAAAATAGCTAAAGAATTAAAAATTATTCTCTCTTTTATATCTAACGAGATTAATATTAAGAAATATAATATTATTTTTAAGCGCTAGCGTAATCGACTTTATATTCTCAATATCTAAGTAAATATTTTAATATACTTAACAATAATTAATAAAGATATTATCGCTTATAATAAGTTTTTATTTATTATAAGTATTTTCGCTATCGATATTAATATCGTAGAGTCTTAAATTAATAAGAAAATCTTATGAATATAATATAGTTATTATAATTATATAAGCTATTAAAACATTAAGAAGCTAATTAAAATATATATTAAAATAAATTTTATCGTTTTATTCTCTAAAGATATCTATAAATCGTGTAATATTATTAATATAAAAATTAAAAACGTATAAGCGCTATATTAAATTAAGATATTAAGAAAATAATCTAATTTATAGTAATATTTAAGATTTATTTTACTCTTTTTATAATAGTTAAAAATTTATAATAATTTTCTTAAATATTAAGATTCTTAGATTCGATATCTATTTTATATTAAATAAGATAAAATTTATAATACTAGAAACGTTTAAATTATTTCTAAATTAAGTAAAATATAATAATTATAAATATATTTAACTTCGATTCGATTATAATATCGAGTATAATAATTATTTATTTAAAGATATTATTTAAAAGAGAATTATTCATAATAATTATCAAATAAATAATAAATTAAAATATTTTAAATAGATAATTTAATAAAAAGCTAGCGCTATATTTAAAGAAAGTAGTTTATCGTAGAAATGCTAAATAAAGTTCGTTCGACTATTTAATTATCTTTATAATCTATAATTAATCTAAAGTTAAGATATTATTTCTTATAAGATTTATATAAATTATTTATTAAATTTATTTTATCTTCGAATTATTAAATAGATTAAATATTATTAAATATATATAATTAATATTAAATAAATTAAGTATAAAGATCGTGCGAAGAAGAATAGACTAGTTAATTATTAAGTTAATAGATTTTATTATATACTTCTATTTAATAATAAGATCGAAATCTTTTTTAATATTATTTAAACTTATTTTAATAAAACTTATTTATTATAAAATATAATAAATTAATAACGTTAAACTTTTAGAGGCTTATAATAAGCGTTATAATAATATTATTAACGTTATTTAAAAGCTCGCTTTAATATTTATTTTAGAAAAAAGAGTCTTTAAAAGAAAACGCGAATTCTTTATTAAAATAATTAACATTATTATAATATTAATTAAATTAAAGTATTTTATAAAAATTAAAATTATTATAATATTAATTAAATTAAAGTATTTTATAAAAATTAAAATTTTAATTAAAATATAATACTTAACTTAAAGAGCGTTTTTTTCGCGTATATTTCTAGAAGAATTATTAAAATTATTTAAAACGCTTAATAATAAGACGCTTATATTATTTATAATCTTTAAAGACTTAATATTAAATAAGAGATCTATAATATAATCTATAATAATTAAAAAATCTTCGAAATATAAATCGCTAAAATAATATAAAATTCTTAAAGCTTATTATAATCTTATTTTAAATTCTCTTATTTTATTAATTAAAGTTAACGCTTTTAAGTTATATAAGTCTTAAAATTATAAGAAAACGATAATAAATATTTTTTAAAAAAGATAATAAAAGCTTATTATATAAAAAGAAATTAATTTTTTATAATTAATAATATTTATATTTTAATAAATTTTTTCTTAAATACGTATATTTTAAAAGATAAATAAGTTTATAAAATTAAGCGTAAATCTTAAAAAGAGATCGCTTATTATAAGACTTATTAAATAATATATAACTTTAAATAACAAGAGAGTATAGACTTTAATAAAACGTTTATCTTCGTTATTTAATTTATAAATTATAAAATTATTTTATTTTAATAATAATTCTAAGTTAAAAGTTAGAATAAATAAATATTAAAATAATCTTTTTATACGATAACGTGAAGAAAATTATCTACGTTATATAACTTATTAATTTTAAAGTTAATAATAAGTATAAGATATATAGATTAAAGAAGATATTATGTAACCTAAAATAGCTCTTTAGAGTTTAATATAATATGTTAATAATATATTTTAAGAAGTTAAACTTTAAGTCTATTATAATTAATTACTTAATCTTTAATAATAATAATATTATTATTATTATTTATATAAATAATATTTTATTAGTTAATCTTATTAATAAGAAAATTTAAATTATTAAAGATAAACTTTATAAGCGCTTTAAGATAATTAATTTAAACGCGTATAACTACTATCTTAATATAATTATTATTAGAGATTAAATTAATCGAATCTTATAACTTAATTAAATGAACTATATTTAGAAATTTATTATTAAATATAATATATAAAAGAGTAAAGAAACTCTTATTTTAATAAGTATAAAGAAGTATTAAACTACTAAAGAAGACTTTTAGATAATCGAAGCTTTTCGTATTGTCTATTAATTAGCTATTAATTTATTAATATATATAATATTAAATATTAAATTAGATATCGCTTATATTATTTTAATAATATCTTAATATAATTTTAATTTAAATAAGTTTTAAATATATTTTTTAATATTTTAAATAAATAATGAATTATTAACTTCTTTTTTAAAGAGATTTATAATCTTTATTTAAATATATTAACGCTAATTAAATTAATAATTAAAATACTCAATATTTTACTTTCGAGTACATTTTTAATATAAATAGCGCTACGATTAATTAATTATTTGAGCGATAATTTATTATAATATTTTTAATTTGTAAAATCGAGTATATTAATTAAATATAAATTATTAAGAAAGCTATTTAATTATATAATCTTTTTAATTAGCTTAATTCTAATAATTTAATTATTAAGATAATAATAATTTTAATTAAGAATTCTTAATTTTATACGCGTATTAAATATATCGATATTTAATATTACTACGTGCGAGAGTCAGTTACTACTAAGAATATCGCTTTAGAATACGTTTTTATTAAAGAATAAATAGTCGACGAGCTTATTAAGACTTTATATAAGAATAAATTTAATCGCTTTTAAAATTCAATTAAATTAAATTATCTTTTTAAGTCTTATTTTAGAAAAGCTATTTCTTAGCGTATATGAGACTTAGCGCTTTAAGTACTTCACTTGTATTCGTCGCTACTACTAATTATTATTATTAAATCTTATTTCTAAAACGATTCTCACGTAAAGATCTTATAGTCGATTAGATATAGCTAAAAGAATTTTATTTAATTATTTTATTTTATTCTTATATATATTCTTAAATCTTATAATTATTACTTTTTAATATATATTTATTAGACTTAAAAGAAATTTTTTAAATAATTATTTTTTAATAAAAAATAAAAATTTATATAAAATATTAGAATAAATATTAATATCTTTCTCTTTTTAATATAGTTATTATTAATCTTTATATTAACTTATCTTTTTTATTTTAATTATTTATCTTTTATAGAAGATAAAGAAAGATAAGAGAGAATTCTTCGCGTTAATCGTATTTAAGTTTTAAAATTTATTAATTTTAGATCTTATATACGTTATTCTACGTTTAAAAAAACTCTCTAATAAAAATTTCGATTTTTATATTAATTACTCGATTTTTATAAAAAATAAAGAATTTATAAGAATATACTCGAGAGAAAGTATTAAAATTCGAGTTACGTAACTAGATCACATAACACGCTAAGGCGTGCCTTATAATCTCGCTTTTCTAGCTAGTACTTCTTAGTTAATATAATTACTACGTGTTTTATCTTATATTTTAATAACTTCGATAAAGTTAATATTAATTATTTTAATCGACTTCGAGAATTTTATTAGCTTATAATAAATAATCTTCTCTATTAAAGTATTTAAGATTATAAATAATATACTTGAAAAAGACGAATCTTTAGAGAATTTAGACTAGTTAATAATAGATAATAATAGTAATAAAGTAATTATAAAAGAAGTATATAAGAGAGTCGAGATTAATAATAATATATAATCTATAAATAGCGACTCAACTAAGATATATAGCTAATGAGTAATCGTTTTAAATTATAATATTAATCGTCTAAAGCTTAACTTATTAATTATCTATAATAGAGAATATCTTAACTTATTAAGTAGAATCGATCTATTATATCGATTATTTAAGATATCTAATTCGATATTTAATTAATAACTTCGATATATTTCTATCTATTCGAGATACTATTAAATTAAGTATTTAATAATATTTTTAATTAGCTAGCTAAGAATCTTAAAATACTTATATCTTATTTTACTAAATTTCTTAATTTATAAAACGAATATTATTATAATTACTTTTAGAAAGATAATAGCGTTCTCTATATATAAAGCATATTAAGTAATATCTATTAAAGTAATTATAAGAGTTTTTCTAACTCTTTAACAATATATAATATAAGTCTTTAAAAAAAGATAAGATATATATTATTAAAAGAATAATAAATAGTAAATAGCTATTAAGTATAGAACTTATATCTAATAAGTAATATATAATACTCGCTATAATAAAACGAAAGTAAATATTACTATTATTTTTAAACTTAAGAATTATAAATATAAGATTAATATATTTTTTCTACGTAAAATTTTACTTAAATATTATTAAATAATTATTAAGAATAAGCTAAAAAGAAGCGAAGAAGCTATATTCTTAACACTTTTATACTAATTTAAATATAAAGAAACTCTTCTATTTACGCTACTATTATTAAATATATTAAATCTTATATTTTTTTAAAATCTATAAATAATAAATAGCGAGATTCTTTCTATCTATTATAGTATCTATTTAATAAAAGATTTACTATATATACGAGTCGGAAAGGTGTGATATCTATTAAACATAGTCGTTTTTAACTTTTTTTCAACTTTTTTTCAAAAAATTATATCTTTTTAATCTATTTATAGAATTTTATAATTATATAAGCGTTCGCTTAAGCATTTTACTTATTTTTAGAATA
>JANQBS010000294.1:0-44464 GCA_033085395.1 Xanthoparmelia taractica | reverse complement strand
AAAAACGCGTACTTAAATTATTTTAGAATATTAAAGTTCGTTAAGACTTAATCTATTATATGTTAATACGATCTCATCTACTTCGTAGCGATATTGATCGCTTTTTTAAGGAGAAATTAGACGACTTTCTTAGACTTAGCGCGAATAAATAATCGTAAGTTAAATATCTAATTAAATTAATTAGATTCTTTTATACTTTTTCGAAGCTAATAAATAAGAGTAAAAAATTAATAATTTATTATATATTTAATATCTATAATAGATTATTTAATTATATTAAAAAGAAGATTCGATAGCTAAGCCGTAAGGGAGTTTCATGAAAAGTCGAACTTCGCGAGACTTTAAAGATGACTTATAAGAAGTTAACTATCTATTATAGCGAGACTTAATCAAGTGTGAAATATCTCTATAAATAAATAATACTTTTACGTCTAAGTTATAAGAATATAATACTAAAAGAATCGAATTAAGAAATTAAGTCTAATTAAATATTCTAGATAGAGATATATTAAAATACGCTCGAATAAACGTATTGAAATTATTAATATCTTAATATTAGTAATTAGATATAGAGGGCTAAACGAGTAAGAAGTCGCGTAGAGTTACTTAGTAATATTATTAATAAGATTAAAAAGACGATAGAAGTGTCGAATAATAATTATTTTTAGTAATATAAAAGAGAAGATTAATATTTTACTTATTATTCTAATCATAACTTGAATTTCTAATCTTAATTAAATATCTTTTACTTATCTTAAGAGTCTATTAATTCTTAATTAATAAAAAAGCTTAGAGTCTTAGATCTTATTAATGGCACGTATAACTAGAGATACGGGTCGGAAAGGTGTGGTATCTGTTGAACATAGTCGTTTTCAACTTTTTTTCAACTTTTTTTAAAAAATTATATCTTTTTAATCTATTTATAGAATTTTATAATTACATAAGCGTTCGCTTAATCTTTTTACGTATTTTTAGAATATAAAATAACATCACGTAATATATTTATTAAAAACCCAATGGGAGTATGGGATATCCCATACCATTAAATATACCACACCTTTCCGACCCGTAATTCGAATAAAGAGTTAACTAATAATATAAGACCTATATATATAGTGCTCTCGAAGACACGTGTTCCCCGCATATGCGCATGCATCTGGAATAGCGGCTAGATCATGAGACACACTAACCCATAGTCCCACTATTCGATTAAAAAATGTACCCATCTCTCAACTACCACCCTTCCTCCCAACCGCCACCACCATATCCATCGTAATACTCATCCCATCCTGGCACCTCTTCGCCAACCCCTCAAACATCTCGCGCCACCTCCCGGCGGTCGGGGAGGCCTCACTATCCTTTTCCGCAGCCGGGATAATGGCATTCTCCATTATATCTTCTGCGGCCATGATTTGCATGCGGGTCCACGGCTTCGCCATGTCAGCGCCTATTGGCATCCGATCAAAATCAATTACTGTGAGCCCGTGCTCGGCGAAGAGGCTGTCCATTTGCTTGACCCATCTGGGATTCAGGTGTGAGTCTCAAGTTCTTGTAGATTAGAGTAGAGGAAATACAGATGCGACGCAAAAGTGCTATAATATGTATGTACGTACTTTAATGTGATGCCTTGCGCGGAGAACCATTTGGAGTACTCGGCTATCATGCCGTCGTTGCACGATTCTGAAAGGTCCTGCTCGGGCATGCTGGCGTGGAGGCTGTCGAGGTCGTTTTCTTCCCATTGGAGATACCCGCCCGGCTCTAGCTATCGTCAGTGAACGAGTGATATGACAAGCGACACTCGCCCCAGAGAGAGGGTGTGTGGGTCACTGGACAATTATTTGCACGCTGTCTTCATCGCGTGTAAAAGAAAGAATACTCACTGAGCATGCGCATTAAACTCTCAAGAACCGGCCCCGGATCCTCATTCCTGACCAGTATTACGAACAAGCTGATGTGCATGACATCGTACCTGCCCACCAGCTCCTCCGGTATGGAGCCCAGCGCATCCAAATTGGAAAGGGACACGTTGTCTGGCAATCGCTTCCGGTCTGAGAATTGGTCGGGCAAAATATCATAGCCGTCGGATTGCGCCTGTCCGCGCCGTTTCAACGAGCCATGCACTTTTTTTTTTTTTTTCGAAACCGAGCGAGTCAGTCATTAATCAGCTTACTATTGGGTATTCACGTAGAATAGAGAAAAGTTCACTAACGCAGTCCCGCAGGCAATCCCTTCTCCTTTGATGTCAATCTCCGGATGCAGCAAGTAGCCTAGCTAGTACCTCCACATCCAATATTGAATGTACAATCTGGGCACAGTCAGCTGCCCGGATAGATCATACCCCACGATGTTCGCGCACGTACCTGACGGACGCAGAGTTGCCTCTGGAAAAAGCGTAGGAGTTGACCATGTTTTTTTTCTTGCTTCGCTTTGAGAATGTTTATTAGGATTTGCTTCTCTAATAGGTAAAGAGAATCGAGAAAGTGTTCGTCCCTGGGTGGGTGAGTAGGGGATGTTGAGGGTCAGAAAGTACGAAGTAAGTACCTTAAGGTAGGCTTATTGGGCGCTAGTAAAGGCTAGAGCCCCACTAAGGTACGGTAAGGTAACCTTAGGTAGGTAGAGATTCGGGCGATCCACTCAAGCCCGTCTGACTTGCAGCAAAGTGTTAAACAGTGCAGCCGGTATATAGAAGAGCTGTCTGGCTGCAGCAATAATTCTGAAAATGGACAGCACATGGGGGCCACGTTTTGGAGTGCAGCAATTGTGAGTCCCTGGATGCATCTCTCGGTCACAGTTATGTCGGAAAGGGCGAGGGTTACATTGCTTACTCGCACCTTACTTCTATGAAGTAGCGTGCCCCAGTAGGCGATTAGACACAATTGCTGCAAGCTAAGGTACGAATTCATCATGGAGGGGTAGAAGTAGGTTGATGGATGGATCATCTGCTTTCGCACCTTGCCCGTCGTAGTATTATTGATCGACTTTGCTCTGCTGCTGCGCAAACTTATGCGCTGCTTACCTAGTCACTCATTACACTGTCCATTCACATCGGTAGGCTAGCCAATCATCCGAATTGTGCGTTTCTCCGGCCTCACCTTCCCCTCTCCTTCATGCCGTATGCATGCAACCTCGAACACTCCGGCGCAACCGATTGGCATAGAGCAGCCATCCTTCTTTAACGGCTAATGCTGTCCAGAATCCCATGCTCCGCCTCACCATATTGTACGAATCCGGCAAGAGGAGGGAAAGGAAACTTGATTTCACCTACCTGACCATCCCCGAGTCCAGTGTCTCTTCGCAACACTGGTAACGGAATCCACTGCACACCACCCCATAGGCAGAAATGCTGGATGGCTTCACAACGAACAATTTGATAAAGAAAGTTCTGACGTGTAAGTTGAAGATGATATTTATCGGAAAAGAGACCTCTCGCTAATTGATAGGAATTAAAGAAGTAGCTATCGACTTATACTAATCTGAAGGGCTTCGACGGACAGCGAGTTATTTTCACACGCGCGCGCCCCTTTACCATCAATTCTGCACTCCTCTGTCGCTGGCCAGCACATCCCCATGAGCTCTTCGCCTCCTTTAGGCGGACTACCACCGCCGCCTGGTGTCACTCCCAACTTCGTTGACCCGCCCTCGCGTCAAGGGCAGATTATCGCTGCTGTCGGCATTTGTCTTGCCTTTACCACGCTGTTGGTCTGCGTCCGTCTTTACACCGTGTTTTGCATTATCAAATCCCACGGCTGGGCTGACTGTGAGTACAATGCCTCTGCATTAGAAGATCAGCCTAACTTAGGGTATCTAGACTGCTCTTTCATCTCATGGGTATTTACCTTCTCTCTCCCATCTATTTCGATGACAGGGCGACGGATAGAGCTGAGCGCACTTCTATAGCTTGGCTTGGTTGCGTCTTCTAGTGTGGTTCTTGTGGGCAATCACTATGGCCTCGGTGTCCATCAGTGGAATGTACCACTAGCGCATCTTCAAAAATTCGCACAGGTATGTAACACAGCTTGGGACCGTCTTGGTTGTGAAGACTTTACGTCTGCTGACCAGAATTTCAAAGCTTGCGAACAGCTTCGAGATATTGTACGGCCCTTTGATATTCTGCATTAAGCTCTCCATTCTGCTACAGTTGAAAAAAATCTTTTGCCCGTCCGGCAGAAATGTGACCTGGTATCTGATACAGCTCCTCATCTGGTCGAACCTTCTGTTCTACTTCGCGGATACCTGTGTGGAAATATGGGAGTGTACTCCGAGAACCAAAATATGGGATCCAATGGTGCATGGCCACTGTGTCGATATCAACACCGCTTTCGTCGCTACCGCTGCCGTAAACGTGGTATCCGATCTCTTGATACTAGCGCTTCCGATCTGTAACGTGTGGAATTTGCAGATGCCGACAAAAAGAAAGATGACCATATCTGGCGTGTTCTTATTTGGCGGGTTGTAGGTTCCCAGGCCTCATTTTCATGAAAACACCGGATATACCGGACTAATGGTTTGTAGCACGGCTGCGGCCAGTACCATTCGCCTGGCTTTTAATGTCGTTAATCTCAACGACCCAGACCAAACCTGGACCTTGCTTCCCGTGGCTCTGTGGACGTAGGCTACTCCCTTATTTTACCTCACTCTACCTCTGAACGAAGCTCGCTAACATATATCAAAGCATTGTCGAAATTGCCTGCGGCACTATTTGCGGCTGTCTCCCTGTCTGCCCGGCGTT
Organism: Xanthoparmelia taractica; assembly: GCA_033085395.1. Taxonomy (NCBI): domain Eukaryota; kingdom Fungi; phylum Ascomycota; class Lecanoromycetes; order Lecanorales; family Parmeliaceae; genus Xanthoparmelia; species Xanthoparmelia taractica. The sequence goes on along the minus strand of JANQBS010000294.1, from coordinate 39,735 downwards.
CTTCCAATACCTACTGGCAAACATCGGAATTAAAGCTGGCACCTTTCTTAGCAAAGATAGTACCAATTCTAGATGGCCAGGGAATAAGTCGATGTCGCCGCCTGGAAACTACGCTCGGACAGGCACCTCATTGGGCGGCCCCTCTGCTCTGAACCGGTCTCGAAGGCATGAGAATTACTCGGAATTGGATGAGCGGTACCCTCCTTCTGAAATCGCGGCTGCTCAAGATGCCGAGCGGGCAGCTTTTTCTCAGGTTCATAGGGGGCCAGGAGACAAGGAGCGCAATCAGGCAAACGAGCTCGTCGCTCCGACAGCGATTACGAAGACGGTGCGGTTGGAACAGTCTGTTGATTTAGAATCTGAAGGCCAACGTTTTGCCGACCGAGGTCTTTAATGAGAGGAGTTCGTAGCTGCCTTTTGTACCTGAAAATGGTTGAATATGCATGGCAAGGCACCAAGTACTGCGCCCGCCACGAACAGTTGTCATACTGAAGTAGCACCTATTAAAAGTAGCACTAGCAGCATCACAACCCTACCTGCAAAAGCTCCCGCACGCAAACGACTTGATTGCCAGCACGGTCACGATCCACTCGATCGCCGGCGGCGGTGTACGCTACTCTGAATCCCTCACTCCTCGCGACCATGCGATTTTCAGGATCTCGCTGGTGCCTATAACGCAGAAGATCGACTTTCCATTACTCGTTCAACGTCCTAGCAAGGCTCCCGCACGAGGCTCGCCAGGCCATAACCCGCCCGCGACTTGGCCTATCATTGATCCTGTGACGGGCTCTGCGCCGAAGAAATGGCAGGGTAGTGTTGGAAACCGGCAACCTGGAAGACTGTCTCGAAAATTTTCCTTCTACCATTTGAACTAACTTGTTTTTTGCTCGTGTTTCTGCTTTCAAGGGACGAATATCCACTCCTCGTTCCGACACTTCACTTCTGAGCCACGCCGATACCTCTCCTGGTCAATGGGAACATAGCCGTACACGGCAACATCCTCAAAGTTTTCTGCACAGAACGCCTAATATTGAGTGCCGTCTCGGATTCATCCGAATGATAAAGATGGACAGGATAGGATTTTGTGACCTACAAATTGGTCTGCACTATTGAAAGTTGGGACATTGGAGCACTCACCCCGCTTTGTCGGAGGCGCTGACAGAAAGTTGCTGGAGGAATGGCCAGGAGGAGTGGCCAGGAGAATGAAAGAGGAACACAATGTGGGAATTTAGCAAGATACCGTTGCAACACGCCAACTTTCATCGGCACCGAGCTTTTCTCCTCTAATTGATATACACGGCGAGCCAGAGCATCTCAGTCTGTGCGGTGAGGATGGTTTGAGCAGGCGCTGACGGCAATAGTCTAAAGAACATATAAGTGATAACAGAAAATCCTTCTTTAACAACAACCATACACGTCTTCGTTACAGCTTACCTTACCTTACCGTCTTTTCTCCATTGATATTAGACAGGCCCCTGATGAAGCAGGTCCTCCCAATCTTCACCTTCTCATTTCCTCTGCTCCGTTCACGCCCATACTCTTCGCGCAGCACCTCCCATCTCATCATAAATGACTACCTTATCCCGCTGGGCTCTCTCTCGAAGATAAACCACAACAGCCGAGTGAGTTGAAGCGGCGATCATGTTTCATTCAAAACACATGTATGTAATCAATCGTGGCACTACACTATAGCACAGATAGTGTTGTAGCCCGCGACATACATAGCTAGATACCAGCCATCACAGCCACAACGCAGAAAACACAAATCTCACACTGCGGCATTTCCTCACCCCCTCCCCCCCCCAACCCCCCCTTTCCCGCCCACCAAACCCACCAAACAACAACATCGCAATCCAATCCAATCAAGGCCTTTGATATCTATCTATCGCTCCAACAACAAGCTACTTCTTCAGCTTCCGCTTCCGCTTCCGCTTCCACGAGACGACGATAGGCGTAGAGTACGGATGCAGGATGGACGGATGGAGTACGGATGGATGGATGCATGAATCACACGCAAAGACCCGAAGGGAAGCCAAAGCCAGAGATAATATACATTGCACAAACAAACAAACGGAAATGAATGGTGGGGGGGGGGGGGGTTTCTTGCGTCTTTTTCAGATGCAGATGCAGATGCAGATGCGAGTGAATTAATTGATTAAATTAGGCAGGCAAAGCAGGATGTGATTTATCGCTGTAGACATTGTACACTATGATGGTATGATGGAACAGGTAAGTTTTCTAGAGACATGGGTGATTGATTGATTGAGGTTCTGAGCGAATAAACACAGTTGGAAACTTAAGCATACGTGCCCATAGTACGAAGGCTGGTGTGGGTTGAAGCTCACGTGCCGCGAGAGGGAGAGGAGTTTGAATGGCAAAGAGCGAAAGATTAGAGAGAGAGACAGACAGAGAGAAAGCTAAGTTCCACCGTGCTAGCAGAAGAATAGTACGTCATAACGAACGAACCTCCACGGTAATGTGCAGGAGTGGTAGAACTCCCTCTGATGACTCGAATAGATTTCCCGTGTAGATTTCCCGTGCAGATCCTTTCAGACTCTGAATTAGAGAGCGTCCATAACCAACACAGACACCTCTATCCCCTTCCTCACATCTTATAATCTTCCGAACCCCCCTCCTTCTCGCTCCGATCCGCAATGAGCCGACCCGAAGCATCATGCGCGCTATCCCACGTAGCAAGTTTCTCCACAGGCACCTTGACAAGCCTATGCGTGGCTGCGCTGCCGCCCACCGACATGATCTCCGGACGGACTTGGTAGTGCTGAAGCCAGGGAAGTACGTAGATCCACATTACGTAGTAGATTGCGCAGATGGCGATACTGTCCGGGTTGGAGATGTCAGCATCTGTTTAGGTAATCGCTTTTGCTACACGGGAGGGAAAGGTGGTTTGAACAAGGGCGTGAGCGAGACTTACATTGCAATGCCGACAACCACATACGTCGCGTACCAAAAGCTCACATCGCCTCCATTGCGTCCTGCTGCCGGCGGATACCAAGGCATGATGACGAGGAACGTATTAGCCGCGATGTTGAAAATGACCGAGACATCCCACGCGCGGAACTCGGCCCTCGCTAAACCTAGCTTGCGGCGACGGTATCGGACAATATACAAGCCAATGGCCACGAGGAGGTTGAAAATCGCAGCAGGGTACGTCTGCAAATCGACGACTAGCTGAGTGTAAGTATGTTCGCTGGTCGTCTTTGCAATGGGTAGGTAGGGCATACTGAAGTTGAAAGCATCTCCAGCGGGTGGTGCTAGAATCATGAGGATGGTCATGGCCCACTTGACAAAATAGGGACCGAGTGGAGTCCCGAATGGGCGCGTTGACGCCCAGAAACGAGGGAAGGGCAAGACGCCCTGTCTACGGATCAGGGTCAAACTTGTGATACCGCTGGAGAAAGTAGGCGAACAAATACCTTCCACACTCACGAATCACGCGTGATTGGCCGAGGAGCACGGCAAGCAGATTGCCAAATGCGCTCAGCGCGATCAGGAAATTGAGGCCTCTGACGGCACCGCTCGAGCCAAAGACCTTTTGAAAGAACAAGCTGGCTGCTATTTGCGTCGAGTGTTGAAGCTCCGTCTTCGAAACTGTTGATACAAAGTAAACATTTACTAGCAATTTCAGACTGAGAGCAGAACCCACCAGCGGCAAAGTATGCAATGTTTGCCAACTGATACAGAATGGCGACGACAAGCAGAGAGATGAATGCATAGGTCCGAATCGTCTTCACTGGGTTCTGTACCGTGTCAGTTCAAGCCTACCTATAAGTCAGAAGATTGCGCATTGGAAAGTCTACCTTGACTTCATTGACGACGTTGAAGGCGTTATAGTATCCAGCATACGAGAAGATTATCTTCACCAAGGCGTTTGTAACACCATACCCGCTGTTGGTCGTTCCTTCAAAGGCGTCGCGGAAGTTGGCTGTAGGATTTTCGACCGAGGTATGACCACCCAGGACAACGAGGCCTGTAATGCCGACGCTTTGATCCTTGAATAAGACGATCCCCTTTCTCGGGACTGTGTAATGACTTACAATACGAGGGTTGTAACCTTGACAATGCCAATGGCATTTGACAGTAGAAATCCAGCTCGGTTATGGAAGGTTAGAACTGACTAAATTCAGTGAAGGAAGCTTCCACAGAGAAAGAAAAAATTACGCAATACAGCAACCGTGTATCCCGCGACCGCAGTCCCTTTCAACTCCCAAGCTGAAGGTGTATGACCATTGATGCGGAAAAGATATTCGGCAAGCACTACGAAGTCACATATAAGCCACTCAAAGACACGTTTTCGAGAGATACTCACCAATGGAATTACCGCTGCTAAAGGACAATATGACGGTCTGAACCGCGAAAGTTATGGGAAAGAAGTAAATGGGACGCGGGAACGCTTGCTCGAGGTACACCACTTCTGCTCCAGATCGGTTGGGGAAGTAGGCGGCGTACTCCAGATACACCGTTAGGGAGCTGAGTGAGATGAGGAAGCCCAGAGGCCAATACAGCAAGGCCAAACCAACGGACCCAGTCCCCTTTAGTATAGTAGCAGCTGCGAAAAGAAGTCAGATAGAAAGCTACATCCAGATCAGGTTCACTGGGAAGTTCACGTGTTGAATAGACTCCCGTCCCAATCATCATGCTAATGTTCAGAAAGACGACTGTGACTGGTCCGACGAAGTAACCAAGGGGCGAACTGGTTTCTACCGGGGCCCCGGAGGCTTCTTGGTACGACGGCAGTGAGTTATTCCCACCTTGCGCAACGGTGAATTCCAGCGAGCCCTCTGTGAGAACTGCTCCGGGAGCAGCATCAATGCTTGTGGTGGTGACTTCCACTTCAGGCGCCTTTCTCGAGAGGCTGCGGAAAAAAGCCATGGCGATACCGATAATTTGATGGGTTTGATGATGTTGTGCCTCCTCAAGCTCAACAGGGCATTTGTCCCATTACCTATATAGAGAGCAAAGTTCGCCACCTTCAATCATCGACTAGTAGATCGGTTGGACCGCTTTGCACAGGAATGTACTTTTATACGAGGTAAAAGAACGATTTGAATATGGCCTCATTGATGCTGCGGCTCGCGCAAGCGCTAAGGGGGTCACGATAACAGCAAAGAAGTTGATTCCCCCAGAGACGCAACAGCACGTCATGGACTATGCATTCTAATCAGACTAATGCACGTCTCGTGTGGGGACGTTGGTATCCAGACCATTGGAAGCCAGGACTCCAGAAGTTACATGAACAATGCACTTATAACTGTCTCTCAGGTGCATCTGGCCTGATTTATCTGAGCGCAAACCCAATCTTTATCGAGTCCAGGGTTAGAGCTGCTACTCTTTGATGCCGATCTCCATGCAAGCAAAATAAATTACCTATCGAGAAGTGAGCGTGCTTCATACCAATTGCGCCATATATTAAGCGATCGCGAAATCGAGTAATTTTCTTATCATTACGCTAAGGTACCCAATTCACATCCTCTTTTCAACGTTGATTTGGACAAGAGACGATTATGCAATAAGCCATTGTTCAATAGAATATCGTGATTCAAGACCGGATTAACATAATCGTAGTCAATCTTAAAAGTTTCATCTAGACAATTCCTGTCAACAAACGGTCTCCACTGCTGCGGACGTGGCAATGACAGGAACCCCATAATGCATGTTGTCCGGGTTTCTCGAACCGGTTACCGGCAGACAATGGTCGCCGAACACAGCTTTGTACTTGTATCGGATGATAACATTAGACGTACCGCTACTCCTATACATGTCGGCCAGGCCCATCGTGTTCATCTTCATCCTTATCCTGCACCAGCTTCAAACCATGAAAAACTTCATGAAGACATCTTAGACACCACCTGTCCAGCCTGACATTGGCTACATTCCGAACCATGAGAAATATGCCCCGCGAAATCAGCGTCGGGTGAAGAATGAAAAGCTACGCTTGACCGGATTGCCAATTGGACTTAGTTGGTCCCCTCGTTCGTCTGGGACCTGTCGAGGGAATATGACTGTGTGTACTCCGCAGGCTCTGTCGGAGCAGGAGGCCGAAGCAAGAACTCTTTGAAACATTTAAGGTACGGTCCACGGTGCTTCCTTTGAGCAGCGATCCGAGCTGACAGGGTCACTTGCAGCGCTGAAGATGCCATTGGGCTACATCAGCCAAGAGACGTTTCCCCTACCGACGCTCAATCCCCTTTTGCGCTGTATTTCCCAAGAGCGCCATCTTGGCCACGGTTTCAAAGAGCTTCACGACCTGCTCGTGTGGAGGCACGGGCGTTCAAAAGACATTATCATAATTGCCGGAATCTCGTCGCATATCACCCCCGTCGGAGGCCGCCAAGGCAAGCATTGCGAGGGCAGGCCAGCGGATGTGGTCCTCAATCACATTGAAGATTGAGCACTACGGCGGACAGAGACCACATCCGGGCGCCGGCTTACACGGCGGAGAAGCAGGTCTTCCACACTAATGCAGGTGACATTGTCTCTCTCCTCGCATTGAGCGTGGCAGCTGAGGGCGGCTAGAGTAAACTGACCAGCAGCTGTAGAGTGTATACGAGCTTGTACAGACTCCACCGGACCTCATTGCGACTGTGGCTGAAGACTGGGTTGCTTAGAAGTCAGTATCGATCGCCCCTGTCGTCAATCCGGGGCCTCTCATGGCATTGCTGACACGGCCAAAAGCTTCGGCAACCCCGAGCCCTCCTATCTCAAACGCCCCCTGCTTCGTGATATGCCCGCGTACGAGAACGAAGAGAGAATAATGGTTTGATACGTCCGATGAACATTTACTGGGTATCAGTTCCAACCCCCAATCACCTAGCATCCCACCCATTACCGAAGCCCGAGCCGAAGGACTCGACGCTCTTCACTACCTTGCAGAGCAATCTCATGTATGTCTTGATTATCGTCAACATGACACTCAGCCCGTCAACAACCTCGGTATCTTCCACGCCCGCGATGGAGTCAACCACACCCGTGACTAGCAGTGAGTCTTCCTGCGCCACTCTTGGGCCGATCCCCCAGCCACCCAAGGCGCACGTAGCGGTAAGGGTTGAATTGCTGATTCCCGAATAGGCGAAATCTCGTACAGCTATGGCTTCGTGACCCTAAATATGTGTGGCCCAAGCCCGAGTTACTGGTTGAGCGATGGAGTGGTCTGCACGATGTTGTGAAGTCGGAGCATGAGGTGTTCCCGCTGGAACCAAGGATTAGGAGGTCAAGCAAAGTCATGTCTAGATTCCAGAGTGGCTAACGCCAGGCTGCCTTGCTCCCAGACCCAATTATTCCCTCCTCTTCTATAAGGTTTCGTAGAGATGCCAGGTATGCATGGCGTGATAGGGCGGGGTATTAGACATGTTCCAGTGCGTGAGTGGGCAGCGTCCAATAGCCCCAAACCACCTTCTTCAAGACGTACGAGAAATGCGGCTACTCAGTCCGCGGACTCTTTCGATTGAAAATTGATATCGGCCATATGGATATTTTGTTGGGATGCCGGAGGAATTGGAGAGGGTGTCGGCAGGGAAGGAAGAGGGGTTGCGGAGAGTTGTTGGCGGCGTGTATGTATGGATAGGATCGTATCCTTAGCTGAAAGTTCCTACATGCATACGCTATGTGAGTGAGCCCGTTCCAAGGAGCACACTCATCACCATGTGGTGGGCCGGCTACCCTAAAAGCAGAGCACCCGACTGGGCCTAGGGTGAGCGCCGCCCTAGAAGGGTTCACCCCCCACCCGGACAAACCCCTCACCCGGACACCTAGTACTAGTCCAGCACTGCTAAACCTAATTTGGTTAGACTGGGGCTGGATTAGTACTAGGTGGGTGGGGGGTGAACCCTTCTAGGGTCGCGCGACCTGAAAACCAGAAGTCTAAGTAGTATAAAACAACTCTGCTAGCGTCTGACATCTTTTTAGTTCCTGCTATCTCTTTTCGTGTATCGATTGATAGAAACTCCTTTAAATTTCTTGGTAAAACCAGAGCCAAAGGCGTGTACCTACAAGCCCGTAGTCTTAAGAAAAGTCGGGTCAAAGCCCGCATTCAGCGTGCTCCATCCCTAGGTAGTAGCAATAGTGGCCTAAACAGGCGGAGAACTAGAAGGCTGCTGCGAAGTGAAATACTGCGGAGGCTTATTGGATTGCTAGAGCCGCCAAGTCAATCGCCAACTAATGTAAATAAGCGAATCGTTCGAATCGTGCTTCTCATTTGACGTCTAATAAAGACTACTGAGCTGTTTTGCTAAGATGGCGGGAATCTGGCCAATATATGTTATGATGATCGAATAGCCTTGCAAAAGGATCGATCTGATCTGATAGATAGCTAGTCTGATGGGCTGATTGATTAGTTGCGGTGCGGTGCGCGATGGGGCTGACTGGCGTGACTGTAATAGAGCTGGAGCGAGGAGCTATGACTGAGCCTACTGATCCTACGCTACGACGACCTCTTCTATGCTATACTCTTACCTCGTATATATTGATACTAGCCATTATTACCATTATATCTCTAGATTGCTTTCTTATCTTGCGCCGCCATCCAGATCTTTCAAGTATAAGGGCTGGCAATCAATCTTCTCATTGCAGTTTTATGACCATTATTTCCCTAGCAGAACGCGACTACAATCCTTTTCCTTCATGTATTTCCAGAGATTTTAAACAACTGTGCCAGGTTTCTTCGTGCAATTTCAGAATGAAGCACAGTATCTTTATTGTTCTCCGTTACTGCTGCCTGCTTGTGCAATCGGCTTGTGCGGTGCTACCGTACAGAGCTTCCGAGCAAAAGCCAGTAGCTGAGAATGTCAAAATATCCGGTAAGTTCAACTCCATCCAAATCGAGCTACGTTCCTCCGAAAATACTATCAGCTGATGGCGTATCAGATTTTGTGGATCCCAGATCTTCTTCTGCCGAACATGTAGGTCAAATCGAGCCATACTTTGAGTCTGCAGAGCATGTACGGAACTCTAGCACTGATTGAAGATAAATGCGTTAACTGAAACGCAGAAATCTATTGGCGACACGGTCTTACTATACTATGATAAAGGAAATGTAAATGGGACAGACTTCAAGTACCAAGCTGGCTCACACACACTATCCCTTGGATATATTGTAGCACTGGCAGGCGATTTTTACGCCAATTGGAAGACTTTCAGTACAGGATGCGTCGAACAGGTCAGCGATTCGTGGATCTCTGACGAAGAGCGAAGTGTAAAGCTATTCTTGACGATAGCCGACTCATTGAGTTCAGACAGGGATGGTTACTTGCAATGTATCATCCGAACTATGGTAGCACAGGTAAAAGAAGTCACGGATGCTATTGCACAAGGGAAGGATCCGGCGCAGGTAAGCTTCGGAGTAATGCGAAGCAAGCATGAAGGAGAACTGATCCGGAAGGTGTACAAATCGATATCTGGATATTACGACAGAAAATATAGCATTTGCACTAATCTTGGCTACGCATGGATTGCATTGTGTAATTGGGATCATTTTGGTATCGTGAGTATTTGCAGGTGTGTGTGCTGGAGCAGCTGCTAAGTGACCTCAAGGATGCCGTGCATACTTATTCAGCTGGGCATATTGCAGCTCTTCGCCAGGCTAAAGTAGCCAACCAATCTGGGAGCTATTTAGATTTGAAGCAGGCATATTTTCTTGAAGGCTTTGCTCTGCACTACCTTACCGATCTATTTTCGACAGGCCATATGAGGGAGGCCCGACGTATACTCCACAAGACCTACCTGAACGAGCCAGAACAGCCTGATCGGCCGGACATGGACCTTTACCCTGCCGATCTCTGTGCACGAAAGCAGCATGACGAGGATTGTGCCAACGGGCTATGGGTGCAAAACCAGCTTGGTGACGCGTGGCCGGCATATGGCGATAAACAATTGTTCACTGGCAAATCAGCCAGAAACTTCCAGCAAGCGGTTAGTGCCGCTCAGAGTGGTATTTTGGAAATTTGGGACACATATAAGAGTGGGATCATTCCTCCTACAGAAAGTTTTGAAGCATTGAAAAGAGTTTGTTCTTCTTTCTCGGGTTGAAGTCAGCGCTATATTAACCATTGACGAAGATCCCCATACTTGATGACCTGAATCAGCCGCCAAATTTTGTTCCGCTATTCGAATGGAACGAAAGCATTCCGGACTCTCTCCTATATAGAAAAGATCTGTCTGAGCGTAATGATTCTGCCGTAACAGCGCTATCCACGTCCATGAAATTCAGCCAATGGAACGGCATGCTATCTCAGATCGAGGCTTCACCGCAGGATATCAACATGTATCCCTTCAGTCAATCGTTCACATCCACATCTGGTACTGTACATTTTCGGCAACTTCCACAGTCTCGCATGGCCATTAATTTCTACGGCCCGCTCGAGCCTGGTCCGATATGGAATATGCAAGGCCAGTCTGTGATTCCAATTACAAATCATGGGGACGCAAATTGGATTTCCGTGGCTCGAATTGGAAGTAATAGCCGTGGTGATGGCGTGTATTCTCTTGTCAAATCTACGTTGAGCCCAGCGATAGGACCAATTAGCGCCTCTCATTTTGGTGTCAGCATCTCGAAGCACACTTCCAAGATTGAACGGAAATGGAACGACAATTTCGATGACGGTAATGACTTCTGGACCTTGGTCGATGCAATCCATGGCACCTATAGTCGTGACAGTTCGGATATTGCAATGATTAAATATTGGAAGAACGGTCCTGGGGGGGCCAATAAGTTTGAGCTTTACTCCATTCCGGCAGACTTCAGCGCCGGACCAGCTCGAGTGGACTTGGATTGGCCTACGGTACCTATCAAGTGGGTAAGGCTCTCACCTTCGTGACTTGATGCTCATATATTCCTAGTGATATGTTTTCATACCGTATTCAATCGAGCGACCCGTCAGATATGCTGGTGACTCTTGCATTCGACTCCACTCAAAACCAGACCATGTGGAATTTGACCTCTTGGAGCAACGGCTATAGCAAAATCAGTACCAACACGTTCTCAACCACGACCGCTTTCCCTGTACAGACCATTCTTACGGGCATCCTGGGCTCTGACAGTCAGAACGCCAGTATTGTGCAACTCTATTACGGAGACACATTCCCCGTTCCCAACCACATCGGTGTTGAAGTGATCCAACCGAGCGAGGACCCCTCTGGCAAACTAAGCCTGCCATCTTCACGCTCAACCCAGCAATTTCCAATCACTTGGCCTGCGCACCAGTCCTTCGAGTACCTCCTTTGGTTTCTGAGCGATGTAAACGGCGACGGATACACTGACATCGTCGCTTACACTTCCAGCGATTCCAACACCACTCTCACAGTCATAGTCTTCCCGGGCCGCGCCGGGGGTGACTTTGCTGCGCCGGTGTCGAGCGAGATCACACTTCCTGCCAGCAAAGGTTCTCTGTTCACATCCAGCTTCATGTATCCAGTGTATGTAAGACAAGCTGCATATACCTACTCTTCCACGGATGACATCAGCACGGACGCGGGTATCTTGAGCTTCTTCGACAACTACGGCATTCTTGGCGTACGCATGATCGCACCAGTCAACGCCACGGGAACATTTGCATTCGAGTTCAAGGGGCAGACTCCGGCGATTGCGGGACAGTTGAGCACGGGACTAGGCTGGCGAGCTCAGAATCTTATGGGTAGAGGGGAGTCGAGCGAAGCTATTGGCTTTGCTAACTACCGCTAGTCGAGTGGATTTTGTGATATTGATTGGTTAAATGTACCGTTGGAAGATGTATGTTGTCAGTGCCACGTGTCTTGTGCGTCTTTTCGTCAACGTTCTGGCGATGGTTTGTAATGATTATACTCTCGCAGCTCATGTTCTTTCACCACTTTTTCGATACTCGGTAGACAAACCTTGTCCTTACCCAGTCAGTATGGACTTGACCATGTAGATATCCTTGCCATCACTTCACGATTGGAGTTTCCATACCACCACTAAATCTAAAAGCCAAGATACAATATCAAACCCTATCTTCCGATGAAGACGGATTCTTAACTGCATCCTATGCCCATGCGACTCGTTCGCTTCTCGAGAAGAAAAACATTTCAACTATATCACTCTATGCACCAAGCTCTGTGCGACTTCGGGCTGTTCTTAATTTTGCAATTTTGACGTACTTCGTGGATCAGGTCTCGTCCTATCCCTCTCTTAGAAGTACTTACAGGCGCTAAAAGCACAAGACCCCGGCGAGCAGTGTTGGCAACGGTTGAAGTAGTTGGGGCTTAGAGGCCAAAAAGAACCGAGTATTGGATTTAAATAGCTAGACTGAATTGACTAAGGTAGAAGTTGAATTGGTTATTCTTTAGATAGATCGAATCCGAATGAATTACGAGCTGCCGAATCTTAATCTGAACCACACCAACTGGTAGAAAACCAACAGTCTAACCATTACCTTAGTTATAGAGTTAGTTGGTTAATCGTTACCAACACTATCGGCGAGACACTCAGCCTAATAGCAAATAATTATCGTGAGGATTAAGATTAACTGCTTCATTCATCAAATGCTACAAATTGCGTGGAAAAGTCTTCTCTGGAGCAACGTTGATCCACCCCGAGGCTCGGTAGCGGAGAACAAGTGCCATTGATGGCTGGTGTGGGATAGATGCGCCGAGCGTTGGCTGTAATCTGCTATGCAGTGTAGTGGCGTGGGGGACTTGATTTCTGGACGATATGAGGCGTTCTATGTGTAGACCACTTCAATATCCAGTCGCTCCCCTCCTCACGATCAGACCCTCGGCCACCTCTCTCTCCTCATCCCCCTTCCATGGCAACAAAACCATCACCTTTACTCCCCTCTCCACCGCGAGCGCCTTTAGCGGCGCCAACATCCTCCGTTCCCCCTCACCGTCAAGTCCCATATCCGCATGCCAAATCCTCACCGCCACCATCCTCAATCCATGCATATCCACCCGCAGTATACGCCAAAACTCTTCCCACGACGCCTCATCGTGTGGAGGCGGATGATGCAGGACCGCCGGCGCGGAAACGTAAAATGGGTAGCGGATACGCCAGTAGAGAGCCAGTGAAGTGATGGCTGCGAGGCGGTGAGGAACAATTGTGCGCTGTAGGTAGAAGAGCGTGAGGAGGGAGGAGAGGTGGAATTCGTTGGCCTTGTAGACAAAGGGCAGGGCTTCTGTGTAGCTATATTCATTTCTTAGCGTAGGGCTTTTGAGAGGTAGATAAAGTGATCAATCGATCGATGAATGAAGCAAGCGGGAAATTGGAAACGCCCACATACATCCTCCTGGAAACCAATGGCAAATCCAATAAGCCACCGTCCGTCTTCTCTTTCCCTGAAAGACCCCTCGTCCACACGCCATCGCCGTCCACACTGCCCAAACAAGAACGCGTCGGACAGTCGTCCGGACGCAAGGCGCGGCACCTCAGGAACCCAAGCCGCTTGTGCTTGCGAACAATGTGTAGCGTCTCTCCGCCCAGGACCTCCGTATATATCATCTGTCGTACCTCGAGTGGGAGTTTGAAAAAGGGAGGGATGGATCGCTGCACCACCTCCCCCACAGCTTGGCTAGAGCAACACGCAGTGTCCTCATCGCTCTGGTGCAGGTTTGTGAGAGTTAAGGTCCTGGGCCTGAATTTCGGGAGTGGAGTTGGTTCGTTTGACTCTATTCGCTTGAGGGCAGCTTCGCGGGTCTGGATGGAGGATTTGGGAGGTGCAGGCTCGGAAAGGCGGAATATGCGGGAGATGAGGAGACAAGGGAGGCGGAGGAGGAACAGGAGGGCTTCCAGATTGTCGTCCATGGTCGATTGAGCGATTGTGAAGGGGAACCAGGCGAGAAATGGAGGCATGTAATGCTGTCATAGTTCAGGTGATTTGAGGTGAGACGTTGCTGGGAGACTAATGTACTGTGCCGCAGGCTGAAGCCATATATTTTAGAACCATTGGAGCCGCAGTAAGGAGCTTTTGCAGTCAGAGGTCTGTGCCTATCTTGTAGGTTGAATCCTAATATAGCCCTAAATTCTGGCCCTGAACAATAGCCTTAAGACTAACCCTACTTAGAACCTACATAGTCCATTGGTTTCACATGAATTCAATCTTTGACACCCTTGCCTCCGTAGTTTTCGCTTGCAAGGGTAGGGCCATCGCATTCGTCCCCCTTCATCGTAGTCCTTGATGTATAAAGGTTGTACAACTATGAACAGGCACGAAGGACGCAAACGCACAACGACCTGTGAAGCATCTCATGCTTCCCACGTAATCACTCTCATCGGATATGATAATTGGCGCTTTGAAACGGGCTCAGTGATACCAGCTGGGATCGGGCAATCCTTCAACGTTCCATCTTGTTGGGGCGCGCTGCCTCCATTGATGAGCGTACAGCCTAAGGCCGTGTTAATGGGGAAACCAGCATGATACCAGCGTGAATCGACCAAGGCTCACCCAGACAGAAGTATGCAATTGAGTCTACGGTATTATGTGTGTTAGCAAGGATTGGACCAATCGCAAAGACCGACACAGGAGACTCACCAGCATTGTTGGAGCCACCAATCATGTTCGCTGAGATCTTCTTCCAGCCTGAAAGAGTCAATAGCTTCAGAGGAAAGAGAAAGCAGCGTAAGTACCATAAGCAGTGTTGGCTCCCCCAATGTCAGTTGTCCCTCCGCCGGCGCGAGTATGTGTAATCTTTAAGCCAGTTTAGCATCTCCCATGCACAACCGAGGGTTCATTACCTCATGCAAGAGCGTGTTATCCAGCAATGAAAGAGAATCCATGACGGTGATCCCTGTCTTTGGAAGTACTGTCGCAGCCCATGTTCCAAGTTTGGATGCCAAACGGTACAATGTGAAGCGCCCACCGGTTTTGTATTGCGATCTGGCCATGAACTTGGCATACCATGCGCATATTTGTATTTGCATTACGTGGTCGTCATGCTGATTAGCACTAGATCCAGTGACATAAGCCAGCGTCGCGCCAATGACAAAATTGGCAAGAGAGTTGTCTGTTGATCCGCAGGTCTTGAAGCCGTCGTCCGAGTTATCAATGGGTCCTTGGACATCAGGGTCCCATAGTATACCGTCATCGTTCGTGGTGAGGCGGCTCAAGTCACAATATATGATCTAAAGATCAAGCTAGTAAGTAGATTACAAATTATTGCGCTGCGTTGGTACATACTATCTCATTCGGGTTTGTCCTGTCCGTTCCTTCAGTGTTCAGGCCTACCACATTTTGCAACACCTCTTTGCAGGGGTCAGCTCTCCTCGATTTGTACGGTTGTCTTCCGAGCTTATGATGGACATACGCTGCACCCTTGGCCAGCCAGGTTCATCTGGAAATAGCAGCTTCTGCAGACTGGCGTAGTTTGGGTCCTGCGGCTTTTGTTTGATGGCAGTAAGACCGGCGTTGGCCTGACTAAAGGCGCTCTGCAATGCATCTTGGACGACCAAGGCTGGAGCTGTATCTGAAGTACGTTTCAGCTAGACGGACAAAGTCGAAATGATATCTGGCAACAAACTGGAGTTGCATGATCGATCAATTATCCAGGCGGTACTACGCAGGACATAACAGGCCGATAACGACAGCAGAGAAGTTTTGAAAAAGATTTTCATATCAGATGGAATAGGAAACTACAAGGCAAGTATGAATGAGAATAAGACAGAAAGAAATTATTGAAGAAACAGTGGCTTATCTATCTGACGAATCGACACCGGCGGACTATCTCAGGCGTTGATATGGCACCCTTGAGGTCGCATGTTGGCGGGTTAAGGATCTACCTTGAAAATCTACCAAGCAGTTATAACAGATGCATAGAACGGATGCTTGTTTGATTAAAGGATGACAGATGAACTATCTCTAGCATTGGCGTCTGATGCCATGAAAATCTGATTGGCAGGTATCCCCAACGGTTGCATGGCTTCTAAATGAGTCTATCCGACTCTGCGCCATCTTAGAATTTTCAGATCCGGCTGCGGAGTAGCTGACAAAACCCGCCGCAGTAAGGTCAAAGGAGGCTCAGTCCCTAAATAATTACCTAAATACAAAATTGTGGTTTCCGCATCGGCATGTTGGTAACGCGCTCGCGCAGCATGACGGAAAAAGTAGCACACCATAAGAAACATGAAGCTCGAAGCGCGTGACATATTTGCGATTTGAAGTATACAGGCCAGGATTCATGCATCATATCATAGACTTTGGCCTTGTAGAGCGTGCCTTTTCTCACTCATTATTGAGAACTTCCAACTGAAAGCACTTTTTACAGGGCTGAGATGTTTCAAGTATAATGCCGCTAGATCAAAGTAATAACCCTAAAAATCCCCTTAGTTTCGGGCTCTCGGCCCCACAACAATGCCGCAAAGTACCTTAACTTCTTAGTACTCGTACCCCGGAATTAAAGGGGCCTGCTAAGCCTACACGAAGATTGCGGGGGTGTGGAGCCTAAAGGTACGTACAACAGTATTAATGCTACCATCCCTACCTACCAACATGTTGTTACGCTTAGTCTCTCTCAATGAAGTATCTCAGCGTACTTCGTAGAAACTCCTGAGCGCATACTCCGTACGTTCTACTTACATATCCAGCCTGCTCACAACGCTAGAGGTAATTTCCCACGTGTTATTGTTATCCTCTTCGCCACGGATGTTGCAAGTTGGTGCAGGGTTCAGGCTGCAGCTGTTGATCTGACCAGACTTGGTTCTGATTTCCGTACTCACACTTTGCACATCTCATGCGAGCTATACTGTGAGTGGACTCTTCGACCTTAGTATTCTGAATTCTCTTAGATGGGTTGGAGGGAAAAGAATCTATCAGCTCGTTACATGCCACCGTTTGCAATCTCTTTCACCAGCTTTGTAGAATCGAGTAGGTCACGCTTGGAAGCACCGAGTTTATATAGCTCACTGTCATCATTCGTATCAGTTCCTTTTTTATTGTCCGTGAATAGTCATTCCTCCTAAACCAGACCATGCATCTTCTCTTTGCTGTCCCTTTCGTCAGTCTCCTCTGCTTCATGCAGCCTACTGTTTCTCTTGGGAACCATGAGAGGGCTATCAATCCTACAGCACCTGGACAGATTGGTGTAAACCCTGTGGATCCTCTGACAGACTTAGGTCCTCCGTCCAAGTGGTGAGTCGTCATCCTGTCCATAATGTAGTGTTGTCTGATGGGCTTGAACTTCAGGATCGGTGTCAACACTGAGTACCTAACGGATATTGTGGTGAATTCGCAGACCTCCTCGAAAGTTCGTCTATAAGCTTCTCACTGTATCAAACGCCAATACTGATGATTCATAGTGGATCGGAGTCAATACAGAATACCTTACCGTGGAGGTCGCCCCTAAAATGGACCCTCTGACACCATCAGCAACGTTGTCCGTCGTCACGACAAGCGTTGGTGCAATTGCGTCCACCGCCACTGCAGCTGGTAACGGCTTAAACCCAGGAGATGTTAGCGTAACGTTTTCGCCTGCCCTCGTCGCCAAGTTGAAAGCCCTGGCGGTTGAAGTCTGTGGCTCTGGTGCCAAGCATAGACTGATTAAAAGAGAGTCCTGCGCATATGAGTTTGCAAATCGAGTTTCAGCCCCCGGCGGGCCGATGGAGTTTGACATTTCCTTGCCAACCATCAGCGCCAGCGACGTTGCTGCCATACTCTCGGCGATCGGCAAGACCTACGTCCCGACCTCTGGTGCTATTGGTGTTGCCCTCCTGATGTGGTATATCTGGTCCGAGACTGGGGACATGCCGAATACTCTCGATATTCCAAAAGGAGACACTGGATTGCCGAAAAAGCCTTCCGCTTCAGCGGTCACAACCCGCCCAGCTTGCCCAACCGGATCGAACTCAGTAAGTACTCAATCATAAAGATACAAGCTATGGCTAATCCCCAAAAGCCGGTCTGTCAAGACTCCATGCGCTGCAACAGCCCGAACAATGCAACGTGTACTACATCAGTGGGTTTTTACCCTAGAACGGCCTGCTCCTTTTCACTAAGATACTTTTAGGTCAAATATGAGACATGTCCTTGCCTGAATTACATAATCATGAATGTCCACCCGGCGACACCATCCAATCTGCTCGCAGCACAATCAAATCTTGCTTCAATGTCTTCCATTGTTAACATCGCCATGACCTCTATGGCCGCCCCTACTTGCTCAGCAGATGGTGCGCCCGAGTTCGTACCCACACGCTGGTGCGACTGCGGCGTCTCTGCCACTTACCCAACCATCCCTCCTTCAAGCGGCGTCACAGCCAGCACCGCCAACTGCGCGTACACCGTCCTTCCAACCGCCACAATCAAACCCACCTCAAACACCAACGTGGCAGCCCCCACAAACGTACCAGGGAAAAACGGTGTGGCAGGTTGCGCCTATTACTTGGCCGCGGCCCAAGGCTTACCCTCAGGGACCCCAAACTACTGTTTCTGCGGCGGTGGCCCCAACCTCCCGCCAGCATACGCCCCTCTCCTCACGCACACCGACGTCAATCCGCCCGTTACCGACTGCCAATACACCACGCAACCAACTCCGGGTTGGAATCCCACTACTACTCATTCAGCCACCTCCCCCACTCCCGCCACACCCACCTGCTTCTCCGGCGCAGGCCTCTACAACATGAGAGCTTCCTCGGCCGTCGCCTCTGCATCAGCCTACTGCTCGCTCAAAGCGTCTCAAGCAGCCAAAGGCGCGACGGTCGCGAATAACTGGCCTGGCACCTGTGCTTATCAAAACAACGGCGCTGTCTACCAGCCGCCGGCCCACGGAGACGTGGAGGTGGGGATGTCCGATATCACCTTCTCAGCGGGTCGGGACGAGAGCAACAACTACTGCAAAGCGAAAAGTTATTCGAGCTTGAAAGTCGTCGAGGAGGATTGCAATACGGCGCTGGGTATGGCTATCAATGGATGTATGTCTCACGCTGCAAAGTTCCCTCCTGTTATTCGCGATCAGAAACTGACGATTGTGGCATTGGAGGTGATACGGACACCATAGACACGAAGCATGGCGGTTCTACATCGATCAATTGTATGTCTTACGGTATTCGACCGTTGCCTTTTGGGAACGGTTATCCTTGTGAGGGGCTGTTCTGCAGCTATGGGTGGCTCAGCCCCAAAGACTGTACTCCGCGTTAATTAACGGGAAAGGAAACGGGATGAGACCGAGTCTGTTAAGCTGGGGGAGGGAGGGAAGGAAGGAAGGAAGGGGGGAGAGGGGTTGCCAAGTAGAGGGTCTGCAGAGTGTGCTTGCAATATCTGGGTGTCCAAGGTTTCAATGCGATCTTTTACCTCCCTGATCCTGCTATCTGGTCGCCACGCTTCAAAGACTGGATTTGCGCCAATTATAATTTGTCAACACTTGTCGTGTATCTTTCGATGAGGTCTCGGAAAATATATAGCTATGTTAGACATACTCTTTTTTGCAAAACCCTGTACGGGAGCTCGGCCTTGGCGGATCACCTCGTTATTTTTTGCCTAGACGATCATCCAAGAAGAGTAGGAGACATATCGCGATATATAGTGATTATAGAAGTATATCTTTCTTTTTAATTAGATTAGATATAAAGTTATTTAATTATTAATATAGCTTAGATATATAGAGAAATTCTCTTATTATATTTATAGACTATCTCGCTATCGCTATAGCTTCATGAAAGAATATTAGCTTAAAGAAGTCTTCTAAGAGAAAAAAACGTATAAATATTCTACTAAAATTACTTAGAGATAATTCCTTCGAAGAATTCTTTATTATCTAAAGCTATAAATATATCGAATACGTCTATTACTTTAAAAACGTCTTATCTAAGACTTAATATAATATCTTATAAATCGATAACATTAGTATTAAAACTTAATATACTTAAGTTATCTAGATAATAGCGTCGAATTTATTATTAAATTAATTTTCGAAGTCTCTTAATAATATAATATCGCTAGAGCTCTTAGTTAATGAATAATAATTTATAAATTTAGCGATATTTAATTAGATATTCGATAGCGAGAATCTAACTATTATATTAGAAAGTTTATACTTTAGTTATTCTTAGTCGAATTTTACTATTAAAATTCAACTAAAAGTAATAACTTAATCTAATAATTAAATATAATTTAAAATTAATTTTTAAACGATATACGATAATATAAAGAATAGAAAGAAAAAACACGTAAAGAGAAGATCTTAAGAACTATAGACGTATAAAATAATTAATAATCACGTTATCTAAAGAAGAATAAAGAAGCAATTAAACTTAAGTCGAATATAAAGTTATTTAGACTTTTTATCTTCTTAAAATCTAATAATAAGAGTAACTTATTTAGCGAGTAAGAGATAAAGTTAATATTATATAAATTAAATATTAAATTCTTTTAAGAGGGTGAAAAGATCGCGTTTGAAATCGAAATTAAAAGACGTACACTTAATAGTAACGATAATCTCTCACTTTATTATATATTAGATAAATAAAATAAAAAGACTCGTAAGTATACTACTACTTACGATTATCTATCGCGATATCGAGTCTTATTAACTATAACTTCAATATATAACTTTCTTACTATAATTAAATAGAGATATTTTAATAATAAAAATTAACTCGAGCGAATATTAATAATAGTTAAATATAATTCTTTAGAAACTACTAAATTAAAAGAATAAGAAAGAGTTATAATTAAATCTAATATATCGTTACGCTTATAATAAATCTAGTCTTATTGAAAAAGAGTCTACTATTATTAAAATAGTATCTATAATAATCGTTTATAGCGATAGAATCTAGGGTAATAGAATTATCTGTAACAGCAATGGGTGTAAGGTCAGTTGGGTGTGTAATTCTTGATTATTCTAAGTTGGAAAATTCTATCTAAGTCCCAGCCTGCCAAGCACTTGCCTTAGCTGATTTCTTGCTTGGCTTGGCAAGTGCGTTTCTCGTGACAGTATCCGCCGAGATAGAAGAAAAAGCGAGCGACCTCGCTTGTTATATATATGTTGAAGTAAAACTTTGCTAACCAAGCAAGCAAATTCGTTGGTGGCAGTATACTAAAATTGGCGGGGAGTTAGTGGCAGTGATGTCCTTTCGATAGTGGCAGTGAGATCTTTTCGACGGTTAAATATATAGTTAGAATGCCAGTTAGAAAACAAACATCAAGTAGTAAGTTAACAACAACAGCCACCAAACGACGACTATGCCTTCAATAATCACATCAACGTTACCGAGTAGAGGGGAATATATCTCGGTCGATAATACTCGTTGAACGTTTGGATGTAAGTGTGGTGAGTAGATGTAGTGTGAGTGTTATAACGGAGTAGCGACATCATGTCTTCTCGAACGACCTCTCCTTCTTGCGGGCAAGGTTGACTGGGAAGGCGGTGATAAGGAATTGAGTACAATCGTAGGTGTAGTGACTCGAATTCTAGCTGCTTCCTCCTCGTATTCCTTTACCAATTCAGGAGCGTTATTAAGATCTTTGATGTTGTACCATTAATCATATTCGAGACCATATTCTTTCCATCTCACTAGGTATTCTGTAGTCAAACCACGTCTCTTCTTGATGATTCGTTTGTTGAGAAGTCGTTCGATTTCCGAATTGACTGTGCTATCATTATTTGTAGAAACAGGCGAAATGTGTTGAGGCCGAGGGCGTTGGAAAGGATCGCTCTATGGCGCAGGACAAGGCTTCAATTGTGCTATTGTAAAGATAGAATGAACCCTTTATTCTACAGAAATAGCAAGTCTATAGGCAAGTCTGTCTATTCTATCCACAATCTGAAAAGGATCGACGTACTATTGTAATAGCTTGTTGATGATGCCGAGGGTAGAGGGGATCTTGTAGCCTTTGTGCAGTCGGAGAAGTGTCTATTCTCTCACCCTGAGAAACATTGATTGATGTTTCCTATTATAGTGGAATTTGTTGGACATCTGAGCAAAATCGATGGCGTCCTTAGCTGTGATTCGTGCAGAGATGTGATCGACTTTGGCTGACAGACGTAGCAAATCCAGAGGTCTGTTTAGGGTAAAACCATAGGCCACTTCGCTCGGCGTAATCTCAATCTCAGAAGAGGCGGAGTTATTCAAGAAAGCCTATATTCGTAATAGCACTTCCGGTTATAAAGAAGGTCTGTTAAGGGCATATACGAAGTATCTTAAAGCTATCTTAGCGATCTGATTAGTGCGTTCGCTCGCATCATTAGTCTGCGGATAATAGGCTATTAAATAAAGCAGAGAAATTTTCAACAGTTTGAAGAGCGATTCCCAGAGCTCCGAAAGAAATTTTCTATCTCGATCGCTGATGATGGCCTTTGGGATTCCTTAATTAATAATATCAAGTCGATTTAGAAGTGCTTTTGCCCAGTCAAATGCTTTCCAAGTTGATTTGCCAGGGATTAATTGAATAGCTTTTGTGAACTTGTAGGTGACAGATATAATGCAATCCAACCTCTGATTTGATAGAGGTAATATTAGAATAAAGTTAATAGTCAGAGTGTGAAAAGGCACGGGCGGAGATGAGATTGGCTGCAAACTATCGTAAGGTGCGTGCCTTCTTATCTGCAGCACTAAACACTCTGGGCAATGTCGAATGAAGTCCCGCAAGTGCTTTGTGATTTCATGAATATACCAGGATGATGTAACGATTTCGTAGCATCTCTGGAAGTCGGGATGCCCTTCCCCGTGTGCCAAGATGAGAATATCTTTCACCAGCAAAGTGAGAATACAAAGTCGTTATTGGCCAGTAGTTCTGTCAATATGAAAGATGAGATCTCGCTGCATTTCGTGAGTGAGACTTTGCTATTCTTGCTGTGATTCTCCTTCCGGCCGAGGCGAAAAATAGGGGTCAGCATCAGTAGCCAGGAGATGCTTCCCCCGGACGAAAGGCAAAGATGCTACGTCCTCGCTAGCTAGACTATCATTGACATCGAGCTATACAAAAATCCTTTTCCAATAACTATCTTCTTGATAGCCTTGAATGCACTTCTCATGAAATGAAGCACTCATTTCTATCAGACTTGTGATCAAAACACAGAGAGCATCTAACTCCGAATAATGTTGAGGCAGCGAATCATCTTTATTTAGACTTGCAAGCCTTGAAAGAGCATCAGGCACAATGTGCTCTTTGCCGGGTTTGTGAGAGATGGCTAGATTGAACTGCCTTAAGAATTGGGCAGCCCGAATCAAACGAATATTCATCCTCATCGTTGATGTGATCGAAACGATCGAGTTTTGCTTTATGATATCAATAATAACAGAGTGGTCGGTCTATATTCTCACAGGATGTTTTGAAGATTCGATCATATGTCTTATTTTCTTCAGACATTAAACAAGGCCAGCAATTTTCAATTCGGTAGGCCAGTAATTTCTCTCTATCGTAATTAGAAGCCTTGATAGGAAAAGAATAGGCTCCGTCTCTACACGAGAAGATTATTTGCTCTTCTGTGTATTTAATTTGACATAAGCATCTGATTTGACATGAAAGACTATCACCTCAAAATCAAATTCCTTTGAGGCATCCAGGTCAATCTATAAGGTCCGGGTATTGTCAAAATATACCAGAATCGTTAACTGAGATAGTGCTTCTTGGAGAAGCTGGAAAGAAGTCAATTGCTTCTCTAAAGCTATAGGTAGTTTCGTTCGAGAAGAGTGTTGTTTTCGCTGACGTTTAGAGTTCGATGCTTTCTTTAGAAGTAGTGTTTTTAGATTCTATAGGGGCTGTGTCAACTATACATAGAAGTAAATATACTAACGCAGATAGTCAGTCAATCTCAAGTAGTGTTCGAGTTCTCTCAAAGTGCTGGGATACTATAAGTTCGAGATTGCTCTGAGCTTATCTTCTAATGAAATCAATCCGAAAGAATTAACTTTTCTACCTAGCAAATTAACGTTCGAATATCCCAGAAAGGCTTTTGTTAAAGAAACAGTGATGTTAAACCTCACGAAAAGCTCAAATAGCTGACGGAGATCTTGCAAGTGCTGTTGAAATGTCCTAGCACCCGTAACCACATCATCAACGTAGGCTTTTACGTTGGGCATGTGCCGCAAGATCTTATCGATTTGGCGTTGAACATAAGCAATCGAATTCATGTAACTCATAATTGAAATATTGAAAGTTTCTTGACCCCTGTGACTTACAATAATCTACATGTAGCGATAGTCTAAATGCACTCGCTATTAATAGAAAAAGGAAGTAGCATCGATCACTAAAATGAAACCACATTCAGCTAGCATCTCTATCACATCCTACTGGAGAGGCACTGAATATGCATATCGAAGCAGTAAGTCATTTAAACCCCGAATATCAATCACCGGCCTTCTCTTGATAATGCCATTAGGGAGTGTTTTCCACATAACGAATACCGGATAGAAGAAGAATGTGGAATTTTTGATTCATTCAAGCCTTCTCTGTTCGTGTAGCTCATCAAAGACTTTGTCGACTACTTCCCGATCTCGTATGCCCAAGGGATAGATCTTGACTTTTCCACTAACCTTGGTTTGCCAATCATTTCTCAGTGAAAGCTTCATCTATTCCTCTTCTGACACTTTAACAAAGCCGATATCTTATTAGATCTATGGGAATTCGTTGACTAGGTCGGCCAATATAGTCCTAGCCTGTACGTCCCCGAAAATCATGACTTCGTTTAACAGCTTAGTTTTTTCAGCTAGCAAGGGAGTTGCTTGATTCAAGCTCAAGTCCGTGCTTGAATTCATGGCTATCTTCGTTAAGGCGAATTCAGGTTCGATGTTGATTTAAAAGCAGTTTTCGTAGTCCATTTCGAGAACATTTTCAAGCCTTAATTTCCTTGGAACTTGAACAAGCGTATTAGACTCATTTCGAACCAGAATTCCAGTCATCGTATAATCAACCAAATAAGCGAATATTGTCAAATTCGTTTATACTACTGGCTCGAATAAGAAATCACGATCGTTAGGTAGATTGATTTCCTTGATTTGCAGAATCATCTCGCTGTGCGGGGGCACAAAAACAGATAATTTGACATAGACCTTTCTCCGCACAAACTCGCCCCGAGGTCGAGCAGTAATATCAACCGTAGTGCTGCAACTACCAATCCTTACTTTCTTGTTGGCTACATTAATAACGATCCCTTCGGGCCCAATAATGTCATTTTCAATAAGCATTTTGGCACGTAAGTCATCGACAATATGCAATTCCCTTCGTAGACATGCAAGCACTTTCCGACCTTAATCATCAATTTCAGGAAGATAGATATCTTGCGTAATGTACTCCGAAGTCTCGTGCTTAGAAGCATCAACCCCACGTACTCGCAAGAGTGTTGCTATTTTGAAAATCGCTGCATTCGGACACTGCTGGGAATGCTATAATCTATCTATCAAACTCACATCACATCCGATATCAGCACAAACCTCATCTTCTTGGTTAGCAGAATCGAGCTTAACTTCAACCATAGCATAAGTTCAACTTCGAAAAGCAAAATTATTTCTCAAATCCTAATTAGAAGCGATGAACTTGATGATTTTTGGTTGCTTATTAGCGGAGTTAGAAGGATTAGAAGGCTTTGCAAGCTCTACTTCGTTGGTATAGACGTGCTTCCCCGAATAGTTAATATGTAAATGCTTATATAATTTAGTCTTGGATGAGAAGGATTCCTGATAGTTTCGGTAGTAGGTTTCGATCCCCATAAAGCCAGCAAATTAATCATTATTTGGCTATGTAGAAAGCTTATTAGAATTAGCATAATACATTTTATTTCCATACTAATCTTCGCCTATAAAGTAGAAGTGTTCGATACCAGTATTTTCTTCCTAATAGTCCGAACTTTGAGCTTCGTTATGCTTAGTATTTTCATCAGTAGCAGAGATCTAATAGACCGCTGCTTTTGAACGATTTATAGCATTAAATTAAGGTCTTTAATTACTTTGATTTTACTAAAAACCTTGGGCTGGTCTTGAAGGAAAATTTTGTTGAGTTGGCCTTGAAGAAAACTACTGTTGCTGACTATCAAATAAAGATCGATTTGAGATCGAATTTGACACGTTTGAAGCGGCGATTTGCAGAGGCTAACGAGGCATTTGAGCGTTTTGCTGCGGATTGAAATAAGCATTTTGATCATTGAATTAACGTGGAAATAACTAAGTTAATTGTTCATATTGATTGTCATTTTGACGAAAAGGCTACTGAAAGTAAGGCCGCTAATATTGATTATTAGGACCTACACCTTGTAGAGGCCGGAATGATTAAAAAGGTTGCTATTGTGAACGAGGTTGATACTAACCAGAAATATCTCTATTGCTATTACTCTGATTTTGATAACGATTCTGAGAAGGCCCCGCAGAAAACCCCTACGTTCTCGCACCATACCTGCTTGCATAGATTCATCAATTATGTTTGAGGTCATTCATCTCCTCAAGAAAATTATGCAAAATAGTTCGATTCTTTGGTCTCCTCAAGTCACGCCTTAGCTTAATATCTAAGTCATTATAAATTACATCAAGCTAATTTTTGATACTAATTAAGCCGACATCTTTCGAAGCACGTAAGATCTTTTATATATACTTTTTAGGCTCCCTTTTGCTAACAGCATCCCTCATAATATATCTTTCCTTCAACAACGAATTAATCGCCACATTAATAGATGCCTTGAATCGTTCGACTAGCATTCTCTCCCACTCATTTAGTTTATTCCCGAGCTTTACAAGACGCTTATCATTATTAGAAAGCTCACTCAATTATTATTCCAAAGCAGGCCCCTTAAAGTATATCTAGAGGTTTATACGAACGAGCTCATCACCTTTAATGCTAGCTACGTCACGAGCATACTTTAGAAATAAATACACATTTCGAAAGTAGATCTCTTTTGATATATGCTTTATTGGAGAAGCATCGAAAGCCACCGACTTATCCTCATACATCGGGTTGAAGAATCCCACATCACCAGCATTCCATCTACTAGCTGATGCCGATGCTATTCCTACTGTAGCATTAATGCCATTCTGTCCTGACGATCCTCGCTCATCAGACGATCCAGATACGCTACGTAGAAGGCCTTATAACGCAGTCCATTGCTGCTATGAAAAGCCAGTATTCTATCAGTTGACGTCGTCATTTCCAGCCATATTGAAGTTATTTGAAGTACTTCTAGAAGTAGGCTTTGTGCTTGAATTTGAAGTAGGATTCGATGTAGAATTCGAACTAAAATTGGCGGAGTTCGTGACAGTTGAATTGCCAGAATTAGAGTCAGTGACGAGAGGATTCCTAATAGAAGAATTGCCAGTGATAGAAGGAGTTTTAACAGAACTTCCCAAAGATGAAGAACGAGGTGTACCGCCAGTAGAAGGAGGTTCTCTTAGCCTTCTCAATGGTTGAATACCGACCTCAAATCTAGTCAGAGCAGCCCTGAAAATTGATCGATCATGTGCCCAGCTAGTAGACTAGTTTGATACCTCAATAGATGTAGAACGAGCTCTTGCACGTGCGTCACGGGCTGATGAAGCTACTTCTTTTGCAATCTCTGGAGGCCTAAAATTGACCTTAATGATATTGGTAATAAATTACTTGATATCGGCGGTAACGAGACTGACAAAAGCGTGATCGGAGTGCAGAAATTCGTCTATTTGAAAGGTCAAAATGATAGTATCCCGAGAGACAGGATTTAGAGCTGACGGAGCCAGGATGATAGCAGTCTTCTTAATGACGGAGATAGGATGACAGCAGTCTTCTTGATGACAGAGAGGCAGTATTATATCAACAAGAAAGGTTTTTCATCAACATGAAGGTGTGTATTACATGAATTCAAGTTCTCTCCCATCACGCAATTAAATAGTGTAGTATTTCTCCTCTTTTCAGCAAAGACAATGAGATGAGTAGTTCAAAAGGGACGGCAGTTATCTACAGTAGCAGCAATACAGTGATGCAGCAATAATGAGTGAGCTGCAGCGATAATAGTGATGATCGTGAGTGTGAGGAAGATGAGGGAGATGAGTTTGATAACGAACTCAGTGAGATTCCGGCCGTTCGGGTAAGAATTCCGATGATTTTGTATGCGGATCTTATCAGGCGGGATGCAGTTCTCCGCGGAGCAGGGTTATCTCAACGGATATATAAGTACTGATCAAGCAATGATGAAGCAATGATGGAGGATCTCCTGGAACAGCTAATGAAAGCTATTTGGGCGTTGCTATCATACTGTAATAGCAATGGGTGTAAGGTTAGTTGGGTGTGTAATTCTTGATTATTCTAAGTTGGAAAATTCTATCTAAGTCCCAGCCTGCCAAGCACTTGCCTTAGCTGATTTCTTGCTTGGCTTGGCAAGTGCGTTTCTCGTGACATTATCGATATCGTCGAGATCTTAATAAGCTCTTATTTTATTAAATAACTACTTCACGTCTAGATTATATAAAATAAGTCTAATCTAATTCTCGCTATAAAACGTTAAATTTAATCTCGCTAAAAATACGTTAAAAAGAATTATAACGCTTAAATAATATTTAAATTAATCTACTATCGCAAAGACTATAAAAGATATTTTCTTATTATATCTTAAGATCTAATAAGCTAATTAATAGTAATTTAAGTAAATAAAATTAATAAATTTATTATTAAATATTCGTTTATAAGTCTTCTTATTATTTAAGAGCGTATAGCGAAAATATAATAAAAGAATAAGCTTAGAAAGAAGAGAAAAGAAAAGAATAATATTACGCTCTCACATAATCGCGTAATAGCTTTAATTACTTTATTTATAATTATTATTATTTAATTATCTTCTTTAATATTAACGTCTTTTATTAATTTTCTTATAAATATTCGATTTTCTTATCTTTAAGATAAGCTGGTTTCACGTAACTATTACGTCTCTTAACACTTAATAAGTTAATTATATAATCGTAAGATAACGTTGACTTCGACTTTAAAGTAGAGAGCTAGTAGCTCGATATATGTAGATCTAGAAGACTTTATTAAAGATATAAAATTAAATACTTTAATAAATAAATAGAAAGTACTAGAAGATATAAAGAGAAAGCTATTAAATAAATATTATAAGTTTTATTATATTTAAAAGTAAAAAGACGATAATTACGAGTATAAATAAGAGAAGTTAGATATTAAATCTAATATTAAGCGTAAGTTAATTAATAATATAAAGATATTTAAGCGTAAAAAGAAGTTAAATCGCGTTTTAATATATATTTCTTCTTTAATAATTTCTTTATCTTAAAGATTAAAGTTTATTCTATAATTTACTAAGAAGAATAAGAGATTAAAGTATAAACAGTAACAAGAGAAGTTTCACGACGATTTAGATAATAATAACGCGTTATTATTAAATAATAATAAAGAGATTATATAGCTATTCCCGTAATTATAATAAATTCTTATAAAGTTATAAAATTATTCTTCTTTAATTTTCTTAATAATATTTATTTTCTCTTAATTTCTATAATATATCTTACTTCTTTAAAGAGATTACTCGCGTTATATTTATTCTTCTACGCGTGAATTATAAGGTCTATAAAGTTATTATATCTCTTATTATCGAAGAATAATATAGCTATATCTTAATATCTCTTAATTCACGTCTTTAAGATTAAAAATAAGATCTTAATAAAATTTAAATTTAATAAATATAAAAATAGATATTTTAATAGTACTTCTATCTCGTAATATATATATATAAGCTTAAAATAATAATACACTAAGGCGTTATTATATATAATTATTAATCGAGACTTATTTTTATTATAATTATCGTAGTAAAAGAGAACGTAATCGCGTACGAAGTCGATAAATATCTCTTAAGTTACGAATTCTTAAAGAATAATTTATAAGAGATAGTCTTATATAGTAAACGTAGATAATAGACTCTATCTCTTTAATCGCTTAAATTCTTTATTAATTTATAATCTTATATTTAAAAAATCTTATTTATACTTTCTATCGTTTATAAACGTTAATATTTAATTAATAAAATTAACGAGCTACTTATTAATTCGCTTATAAATCGTTAATTTATTTAGAAAAATTAACTAATTAGATTATTAATTAGTTAGCATAGCAAATTAGCTTTTTTATAGAAATACGTTACGCTAATTAATAATTCTTTTTATCTACTTATAAGATTAATTAAGACGATATAAAGTTCTTTAAACGATATTCTTATCGATAATAAGATCGAATTCATCGAATAATTAATAAATTAATTCGTCTAGATATAATATAGATCGCTATTTGAGATACGCGAGTAGTTATAACTTAATATATTAATTTATAACTCTAGAATATTCGTCTAAGCTATTATTTAAAATAAAGACGATATTATATTAAAATTAAAGAGTTCTTAACTTCTATAAAGCACGAATATATATAGCGTATAGATTAACTAGAATAACGTTATTATTATAGCTTTATTCGAACTTCTTTTAAATAAGAACTCGAATAGACGCTAAGATAGACGATAATATAATAGCGATAGCGAGATAGACGACGTAAATAACTTAGAAGATTATAAAATAATTATATTAACTCTAAGTAATAAATAAACTATATATAATCTTAAATTTAAACGATTCTATATCTATATATCACGATATACCTCCTACTCTTCTTAGATGATCGTCCAGGCAAAAATAAACAAGGTAATCCGCTAAGGCCGAGCTCCCGCATAGGGTTTTGCAAAAAAGAGTACGCACTTTCGGCTTATTGTTTTTTTTAGAAAACAAAAACGATTCGAACTATATACTTGAGCTATAGCTTTCAAACACACTAGCTCTTATATCTCCAATAATTTTTAAGTAAATTACAGTAAAATTAAAAGTCCTCGATAGTCTTAGCAATAATAAGACGCAGTAGAGTTTGCTAGCGATACTTTTCTCCTCTGTCAATTGTATTAATCGCATCTCGCTGGACGATGTAAGACAAGTATAGCGTCGGGTCTGGGAACGGCTGTGGTTCTCGGTCGTGGAGGTTCAATAAGAACCATATTAGGTTCGATTCCTAATGGTGCTGGTCTAATGGTGTAGTGGTTTGTGTTGTTGTCTCTTTTGTTCTATGTAACTTGCCCCGTTATTTATTGTTGAGGGGTTACACCTGTTGATCGCCCTATAACGGAAGTAATTCGGTGTTGACGTCAGGGTAGTTAACCCTCGGCAGGCATGGAGGACATGAGAATTGCCTCCCAGGGACCCAAGCTATCATACGCGCTCAACTAACCGCTTAAACTAAGGTGATTACTCGTGGCTCCAGCTTCAAGAAGCTAGCGTCATCCACGTGGCCATCAAACTGATAGAGTCCCCACGGCCCTTCTGCCTGGATATCCACAGGCACCAGTCCCGTCAGCTCTCGAGCCATCTCAACATCCGCTTCGACTTCCCAGTACGGCTTTACGAGTTCCCAAAGCTGTTCCCAGGCACTGTGCTCGTCCGTCTCACCCGGTGGCAGCTGATACCGCATTTTCAGCGCGCACCGGCCGCGAAAGAAGATGTGTCCCACACGCCGGAAAGTGCCTTCCTCCCCTGCGGACTCGAGGAGCAGGCCGCGCAGCACGCGGTCGTCCCGGGGCCCCTCCTGCGACACGGCCAGGAACAAGCAGTAGTACTCGACAGGCGCGAAGCCGTGGAACCAGTCGGGCATTTCGCCGAACTCCTGGACGCCGTGCGCCCCGTAGCCGATATCGCGGTCTAGCTGCCCGTCCACGTACAGATGACGGTACTTCTTCGAGTCGTCGAGCTGCCAGAGATCCCTGTAGGCGTCACCGTTGGGGTTGTTGGTCATTTCCTTCATGACCGAGGTGATGCTGCGCACGAAGCCGTACACGTGAAGGCAAGCCCTTGCCATCTCGCCGTACTGGTCTGCCGTTTTGTGTTGATAGTCGGCCAGGATCGTGGCCACGTCGGCGATATAATACGAGTCTTCCAGTTCGGAGGGTTCTACGGGGCCGGCGCACGACATCCACGACCACGATGGCGTACCGGACTCGGTGGGCGGGGAGCGGACCTCGGGTCGCCCTCTTCTGGGTACACTCCAAAACAGAGCGCGTGGCAATTGTGAGAGCCATACACCGGCGACATATGTATCCTCCCGGCACCGGGACCCAAAGTGGCGGGCAAGACCTGAGAGCGCGGGAAGCTTGTCACTCTGGTATGTGAGCTTGCGCCGGGAGTAGTCCCGGCATGCGGCATCCCACGCCAGCATAAGATAGGGATTGTCGGAAATTGAACCGGCGGAAGTATCCCCCAGCTGCAGCTTACTTTGGCCGAGAAAGTCTCTCCGCAGCGGCGAGCCGTGGGAGTATGTCTCGCTTCGGAATGAGGGTGCGGCCGCCCGACATTCCCAAAAGACTTCGTGCTCGGTGAAATGTAGTACGCGCCGCGCCCTATGGGACTCCTAGTTAGCTCCGGAGCAAATACAGGGAGGGTATAAAGAAAGAGACTGGGCGGGAGGATATTTTAGAGCTCAGGACCAATGGCGCTCGATCTCCTCGCAACTCCGGGGGAGGGAAGAGGACATACAGGTGCCGCTCTTGATAAATCCAAGCCCTTTCGGAGCCCGGAGCGTCTTTGATCCATTCAAATAGGTTGCGTTCGTCGACCGAGACGCACCAGGTGCTCTGCAGCGGCTTCATATGGAGCTTGAAAGCGTCTACAGTAGCGAAATACCGATCACGAAAACAACCGCCTCGGGCATCGACCGCGTGATCGGCCGAGATATTGAGAAGCGCATTGTGGTACACGTCGCACATCATTGGAGCTTCGCGCTGCCAGTCATCTCGAGAGTCTTGAATAATGCAAAGAGAATCGATCCAGAGCCATTTGACTACTCCAGTTAGCATTGAGTACAACGAGAATAGGATCGAGATCTACTCACTGTTGAACCAATTCGCCACTTCTATGGCATCTCTGAAAGTGGGAGGAAACAAGGAAAGGTCCATGCCATGATCTACTCTCGTATCGATATTTGATTTAGTGAGGACGGGCAACTCTTTGGCGCCCCAGGCTCCCCAACAATGGCTCAGCGTGACATATTCGCTCCGTTCCAACGAAGAATGATCTAGTAGGTCAGTTACTACCAGAAGTACCCTTCCCGTCTCCTCGAGCGTGGAAAGGTCCAGGAGTCGCGTAGGGTACCAGGAAGCATCGCTAACTTGACACTCCGAATGCTCGCCATCTGCATTGGCCCTGCATTCAGACAGCCATTGCAAAGCCATCGGCCGGCTGGAGCGAGTATTACCCCTCTCAATCGGACCCAGCGGTACAGAGCCTTCGACCTCAAAGAAAGAATCGAATGTTGGTGACGGCCACAGTTGAAAGCGGAAAATGGGGTCCCACGTGTTTTTATTATGGTTCTGCCTAACGGTGGAAACCATATTACAAACTAGTCGGGCATCGCCCGGACGCCTACCATCCCATGATTCCTCTTCCGTGGTGTTCCAGCAGAACTCGATCCGGATATCTTTGGCCGTAGCCAAGCCGTTTTTCTTGAAGCGACGGCCCCATATCGTCTTGCACAACTGGCATCCTCCATTCGCCGCCGCAAACAAAGCCATTAGATTCTGATGCTGCACAACTGACTTCTTAGTCTGAAAGGTCGCGTCACCCTCATGCACGATGCAGTCTCTGAGATTCTGCGCCAGATACCCGAGTGCGCTAAGGCATGCGTAGCAAAGATGCGAGGGCCCCGTATACTCGACATGGCGTGCATCTGCGGAAAGACTCTGTGAAGCGTGCTTCCACTCAACGTCAAGAAGGCCGCCCCCAGTCGAGTATTCGAATGCATCTTCGCCCACCGGGCGAGCTTCGTGCGGCGGTACGGTGTATAGCAACATCATGTCGTTTGCCGATTGCGCATCTTCAAAGGGCCATCGCTGGCTGTCAGCGCTAAACACAGCCCTGATAAGTGCCATCAGGCTGTGGAATTGCTTCCGAAAATTCTCAAACAAACTGCTTCTGAGCTCCACGGAAATTTGATAGCGACACAAGTTGTAGGCTGAACATATATCAATGAAATTAAAGCACAAATGGGCTTATATATTACTAAATGGAAGTATTTGAGAAGTTTTAAACTTTAGCAGCTGTGCCACCTACCTGAGTAGATTTGCTGTCCGTTCTAGGTCGCGGTGATGTGCTAGCGTGCGGGTGGCTGCAACCACAGCGCTTGCTATATTTATATTCTTGCGAAGACGCGTTTTTATTACTTTTAAAAGTTGAGGTTACGCAGCCTAATGGTGAAATCCCGCAGAGCCTAAATGGAGGATTAGCTCTGTTGCTTGCCGGTCGGGTACTAGTATGTGCTGCGTCGAGCGAGTGCAGAAATGCCAACAATAAGTGCTATAAGATATTTCCTCTTGAACTAAAGCACGTAATAGAAGAAGTGACGTGCAAAGTACTGATTATAAGGATGCTCGCCGATAATTTTTTCTCACGATGGACTGTCGTCCGCCCTGCCCATGAGACCATATATGAGAGATGGCCATAGTACTTTTGAAAGCTGAATAGTTTTCGTGGCGAGGGTTTCTATCCTTCACTCTTTCCGGTGCTACGATCATAGCTCTTGCTCCCTAAGACACTCTTGTATGAGGACTCATCCCATGGTAGCTTGTGCCGACGCCGCCTACACCTAGAATCGAGCGTAGACTGTTCCTTTAACACCATTCCTTTGAATCCCAAACAGCCCTCTGGGTCTTCACCTGCGCATGACAATAAGGAGCCTTTTTGGCAACGAGCAGGAGCATTGCTCCAGAACTACAGATATCACGTACGAAATATCCGAATGTCCATACCAAAGGCTAACAGGCTCTTCCCTTAGGAGCTCGAATGTCCATGAACGCAAGGAACGAGCTTTCCGCCGGGTAGCATGGAGCTTCGACATCTCATGAACGGATAGGCCCGGGCTCGGGTAGTACTGCGAGGTCAGCTGCCTTATTTCTTCCGATAGGCGATTTCCTTTCCATTAAATGTTTCACGTGGAAATAATAATAAAGCATTATATTGCGTTGCCACAAAGGCTGTGAAGCAGCTCGGACAATATAGCACTGTTGGTACTCTGCGGCATGGACCATCCTCTATTAGCAACCAGGTAGGCGACATTAGACTATCAAGAAATTCTTAACTTCTCGCAATATGGGCAGAGGCTCTGCATCGTCCCACACATAGATGCCCCTCCACTCCCAGCCCACTGCATCCTTGTTCTCGTCCCATTTTCCCTTGCTGTAACTTTGAGAATTCCCGTCCCATGTAGCCTTGCTGTAAGTATACTTCTCCACCACTGACCCTTTCGTCTCGTTGGTGCCACACACAACTAGAATCGTCCGTCTCAGCCTCGACCCAACTTCCCACCATTCGGTACGTTGCACTGTCTGAATAGGCCACAATATCGCACCCCAGCGGTACCCTTGCAAGTATCTGCTCCTAATCTCTGCGAAATTTTGCCGGCATTGGGACTCCGGAGACGGCTTCCGTAGTCTCGCTGCCACGGAACTTACCATTGACCAAGAGCCAGTGCCATCGATTTTACATAGCAACCACTTGGCAACAAGGCCATCCAGCGTGATGAATCCCATCTCACTTGGCCCACCATCAAACCAATCGAGGCTGTATTCTTTTGACTGTGTAGGAGTTTGTGACGCCGGTGAGGCGGGCGCCCATCCTAACCCTCTTGTCTTGAGTCGTGGTGCACTGGAGACGAGATATCCAATCTTGATAGACGCTGCACTGTGGAAGATTTCTCCGGTCTTCGCCGAGGTCTGAAAGGCTGCCCCTTGCATGCTCTTCCAAAACGCTTCTGCGTTGTAGAAGATGGTTTTCTCGCTCATTAAAAGGCTCCAAATCACAAAGTCGTCACCCTCGCGAGAGGCGGCGCGATGGCTCAAGAGGCTGCCGCTAGTCTCGATAGTCAAATAACCTGCAATAAAACTTTGTCTCTGTTCTGACGTCTCTGTTTTCCGACTTGCTAGTACGTGGTCATCGATAGGGGCCAGAAAGTGGGGCATCGCCAGTAACAGAATCGCAATATCCTTATCACACATAAGCATGACTTTCGCATTCATGAAGATCCCATTGATCTTTGAAATGGATTCGGCACGGAGTTGATGGTCGTTAGGAATGCATGTCGTGTCTATCCAGTATGAGTTACAGCCTAAAGATCGTGCAATCCTGGAATATCGGAGATGCAGGCAATTATTGAATCCGGTCTCTGGCCTTCCACCTTGACCACTATACCCAGCCTCCACGTTAGTTTACGAGGCTTCAGGGCTACAGAAATGGAATGACGCGTCAACAGGGTCTTTGGAAGTGACGCCGGCGCCAATAAGAAACATCAATGCGTCCAGGATCGTCTTGGATTGTTAGGTCATAAGGAAAGCAGGTGTGGACTTGCTGGCTCCAGACATGCGATATGGCAAGCGTTTGGTTAGACGCATTGCAATATTGCCAAGTCTTGCTGGAATCGCCCACGGCCGGTGCAAGTGACACGGCCCTAGCCCCCAAGAGGCTTCGATAGGAGGCCTCATCCCAGATCATCTGCTTGCAGGTTCTGCGGCAACTTTGATCGTGCGCCGACTGATTTTCAATAACCATGCCTTGGAAGCGCCGACAGCTTTTTGGACTGTCACCTTTACAAGCATTCAGTTGCCCGGCCACGCACCGAGCAGGATAACTACCAAACGCAGTACTATAACGTTGATGAAATCGCCGAAAATCCGCACCAATGCAAACAGGATTAGTGCGTAGCAATTCGAAGTTCCAGCTACACATGTACGCTGGTTTTTCCAAGCTTGCCCTCTGCCTGGACATTTCATTTATAGTAACTTTAGGTGACGGCAATGTTCCTCGCAGGGCCAAAGGCTTTATTTTGCCGTCGGATGAGCCATGGGCGAAATAGCTGGTAGCTTCTAGGTGAAAGTAAAGCATTTGACAACGTTGCCAGGATGTCCATAGAAAGGCTCGTACGACAAAAATTCTCCATGAAGCCCCATCATCAGAGGCAGTTATAGGGAGCAGAGAGACTATCTCCAGAAGCGCTGCAATGATATCCGTCATGTCTAGTAAAGACCGACTGCATCCAGGGTCCATGACGACCGACAACGCAACTCGAAGAATGTTACTGCTCACATGTGTAGAGACCTTCAGTCGCTCCCACAGTCCGGCATCTCTCGAGGCTGCACCGGCCATACTTGAGGCACGATATTCAGAGGGACAATCTGTTGGGGCATCGTCCAACTCGAGTGGCCATCTAGGCATTCGCTCCAAG
Source organism: Xanthoparmelia taractica (assembly GCA_033085395.1). Taxonomy (NCBI): domain Eukaryota; kingdom Fungi; phylum Ascomycota; class Lecanoromycetes; order Lecanorales; family Parmeliaceae; genus Xanthoparmelia; species Xanthoparmelia taractica. The sequence continues at coordinate 2,575 of JANQBS010000294.1, read as the reverse complement.
AGATCGGAGGCGTGTTCAATAATAGCCTGAGAATCCTCCAAAGGCTCGAATCTAAATGTGAAAAATTTAGAGAAGATAGCATCGAGACGAGTAACGGAGATTGACACTGGACTGCTATGACTATAGAGTTCCTCGCAAAACTCCATAGCACGTAGCTTTGCGTCCCGATTATTGAAACATCGAACTCCTCCGTCAAGATCTTCAAATTTGGGAAAACTTGTATCGACTTCAACTCTCATTTCCGATGGGGCATAGCTATTATGGCTCATCGACATTACTTCTATAGTCATAAGAAAATTTCTCGCTTCTCAGGATGGTATCAAGTCTGTCCAGCGTAAAGGTATCGGCTCCGCGAGATAAAGAGCCCGAGCGGACACTGTCATTTCCCATTGAGTGGACCGCAGTGCCCGTAGCCAGCCTTGCTCGGATACTGTCAACGGGATGGCTTTCCTGAATGTTGGAATTCAGCCAATAGGAGGCCGTTTACGCCGCAAGCTGACTAAGCGTCTTAGCGTAGTCTTGGCGTTTCTCCATCCCATAGCTAGATAGTCCGTCTCTCCTATTCAATCAAGCAATCAATTTATGCTACATATAAGATTACTCAATCTTCAATCCAATAGATTATAAGCTCGGAATTCCACATTTATGGTCTTATTATTATTATCAAGTAAGAAATAAATACTTAATTAATAATTAACTACGTGTGAAGAATAGATATCTAAATATCTCTAAATATCTAGTCTTTAATAAAAGTTAAACGAGGATTCTTATAACATCTAATCTTAATATAGCTATAATATAGTCGTTTAATATATAGGCGAACGTGTTAATATAGATCTAGAACTTTCTTAAGCTTAAAGAATAGAAAAACTATTAATTATAGTTTAAGAAGATAAGAAGTACTTTTAAATATTACGATTTATAAAAGATAATTAATTAAGAAATTAAAGTCTTTCTTAAGAATCTATCTAATAATTTAGTACTTACGAATATATAAGCGTTAGTTTATAAAGTAGCGATTTAAATATAAAATAATTAAAATAATTAAAATAATTAAGCTTCGTGTTAGAACTATAACTAGATTAAGTTAATAATAATGTGTAACGAATAAATTAAGTCTAAGGAGAAACTATCTATCTAGAAAGAAATATCTAGGAGGGACGCCAAGGCCTATAGAGGCTAGTCCCGATTAGAAAGGTAAGTCAACTTGATATTGCAGGTCTATGTGATCGTTACACTCGTAACATTACCTCCCCCCTCGAATAGCGATATTCCAGCGCTATAGAAGAGTAGTATTCGTATAAAGAAACGATTCGGAACGCCTAGAAGAAACGTATACTGGTATAGAGACGAGGTGTGAGATATTTCGATTTGCTCGAAGCTTAATCGGGCCGGGCTTCTCCGCTAATTCATCGTAGTGCTGGCGAATAGATTCAAATAATAAGTAAAAACCGATCGTAGTCTGATTCTCTATTGGGCCTAGCGCGATTTATTAGGATGTCGTCTATAATATTTATTCATTACTTTCTTAGAGTCTTCGAACTTATCTTAATTCGTATAATATTAGTTATTATCTCTATTTAGATCGATTTATTTAACTTTATACTAAAGTCGTCTATAGTAATATCTAAAGTTTAGTATATTATTTACGTCTTATAACTCTTTCTTATTAACTATTATAAATCTAAGAGAATCGTGTTTCTATTCTAACAAAGAGTTTATAGTCATAGATCTAAGCATCTTAAGACTAAAGACTAAGTAAATTCTTATACTATAAGAAAGTTCTAAACGATATAAGATATCAACTCGTTTAAGAACTCTATATAAATCGAGTTATTTATCTTCGAGATTCTTGTAGAGGCGTTCGATTCTAATATTTTTAGACGATAGTTAGGTCTAATCGCCCACATCGTAAGTGACCTTCTTACGATGTTTATTAATCTATATCTCTATAGCCCTACGTGTTCTCTTTAGTTATAATCGTTCAAATTTCAGAATCTTCTTTATTCTAGTCGTGATATCTTCTATTCTTAAGACTTATAGACGTTCGCGTATAATCTTATAAAAAGTATAATCTCGATCGAAGAATATACGAGAGTGAAAACCTCGGTAAAATAAAAGAGGGTGAGGAATATAGCGAATAAGGTATTGTTATTATTACTGAATTTCATTATGGAGATTTATTTAACTTAATTGTCTTATAGGTAGTTATAATAAATACGAAGATCTCGCTTTATATCTTAATTAGCCCTCTCGATCTAATCGTCCGTTTCGGGGTAATAGACGATAAATAAGTTAATCTTAATGCGTAGTCGTTTATAGAGACTTTTTTAGAGCGTAGATATAAATTATACACCTCTATCTAATGTAAGAGATTATAATAACCTATATAGTCGAAAGAGATTTCATATAAGAATTTAAATAAGTTTCTCGAATAAATAATCGTTATCTTTCCAGTGATACGATACGTATACGGGTCGGAAAGGTGTGGTATCTGCTGAACATAGTCGTTTTCAACTTTTTTTTAACTTTTTTTAAAAAATTATATCTTTTTAATCTATTTATAGAATTTTAT